>JAODAL010003751.1:0-167877 GCA_025379985.1 Phyllomedusa bahiana
TTAGCAAGTATGCCAATAAATGATAGACAGGGGTGGGCCGGGAAATTTAACTTGGTCGGTCAAACATATAAGAAGTATAAAAATTAAATAGTTTAAATTTAACGTGATACCGATCATTTGGTTATCTATTCATTGTACATCATCAATAAATCCTAATAGGTAGTAGCATTCGAAAAAGTGAGGATAAGAATACATTGAACACCTTGCGGAATTAAGAAAAATGCAAAGCACTCAATACAGGAGCATAAACATTTTGTGGAGGCACACGCTGGCGCACTCAACAGTTTCAAATGTTGTGGAATAGAACGAATTGATCGTCCCACAATGTGGAGACTGGGAAACATCGAGTGCGCCTGCGTGAGGCCTTCTGGATCCATGATTGGAGTCCAGGGTCCCGACAGGTCTTAATAATAGAAGTATGATTTATCTTATATATATTGGATATCATTTTATAAATATACTTATAGCATTGGTAGTAAATACAGGTAAAAGACATTAAAACTAATAACTACAATTGGATGTCGATTGCTTCTAGCATATACATGTGTTGTTTTTTTTTTTATTTTTAAAAAAAAAAAAATAGGAAAGGATATACGTGTAACCACACAGTGACACTCAATTACTAATTTTAAGGACACACAGACGTATGTTTGGTATACCGTGAACAAGGGCAAAAATCTACTATCCTTAAACGCGTAGTTTAAACTGTTCTTTTGTTGTTAGTACGCCTGCACCTTTTGTAAATGTGAAATAAATAGGAATTAAATTTTTCACCAACCACGCTGGATCCATTCCTATTTTTGCTGTTTTCTGTCGTTTTGGCTTCCTGCCGGGAGCCAGGATCACGGCGAAGGTGGATGAATTCATCAGCCTAGGAGCTAATCGTCTCCAAAACAACAAAAAGAAAAAGAGGGTGAGCGATCCTTCAATTATCAAACTTTTGCTTACTTCATGTTGCCGCATAGAAGTTGATTGCTACCAAAGACTTTTTAACATATTTTGTGAAAATTATGAAGTTTGAAGAGTATATAACCAGCTGAATTTTCCATCACTATACAAAAATTATACTATTGCTGGGCGTACTATATATATCCTTCTTGGTACACCGACATCCTTTATCCCATTGCAATATATATCGGGACCCAGCCCTGTCCCAGACTCGCAAATTATAATAAAGAGGCAAAATTGGCACGGTGTTTGATATATCTATAATATGGCTCTGATAAGAGACAATATGCTTTCCTCGTTTGGAAGTTGAGGAAAAATTACAAGTGCAAGAAACCAAACTCTGTGGGATCGTAATGCCCTTAAATATGTATTTAGAGAAGCATTATCCCACGGGATTAAGAATCACAAAAATGCCCACATTAATTTATACTGAAGAATATTTAGTGCATGGAACTTAGTGCTATCAGATTGCTCCAGAAAAGTTTAATGAAATTAATCATAGATTTCGAAACAGTACGTTTATTCAGAAATACAAGAACAAATAACACAAATCAATACTAAACTACAGGATTTTGAAGAAACAGAGAAAAAAGAAAAACTGCAAAACAGTATAAAGAACAACATTACAAAACTAGAATCAGTTAATCATGTAAATAAAAAGAATCAAAGTACCAAAAGACCAAGATGACTATCAGTCGGAAAAGTTTATAATACATGGAAGTGGAAAGAAAACCTAGATCGATCTCATACATGGTTCCTAGACATAGGCGAAGTTACAATAGGATAAGTAAGCTCTCTGATATGGAGGACACTCGCACAGGCATGCAATAACCTCAGATACGGAAGGCTCTCAGTAATAATACAAACCACCTGAAGTAAAATGAATGCACAGAAACAACAATCATCAAAAAAACTGAGAAAAGAGGAGAAGAAAACATCCCAAAAAAAATGACCAAAACCGCGAGAAAGAAATAGAAAAATTAGAGACGTTGAGAACAATGTTATAGTGCTAACTCCTACTGTTCTGTCCTCAGACACATGAATACTATTGAACAAGGACTTCATTTTCCCCTACTAGTCACTTAAACTTTTTGAACAACTCTATTGGATTTTAAATAAGTTTGTAAGATTTCTTACAGTGAAAGGCCCGTTTTTTAGGAAAATATGAGAACAGTGAAGGCAATAACAGAAATATCCTCAAACATCATAGGATATAGAAATCAATATTCTTATCACAATATTTATCAAGTTTTATCATTCCTGAACAACAATCCCTACTTATCCTAGAAAGTTACAGGAAGAAGAAGAAAAAATAGAGCAAGATTCCTTATCCAGCCTGACAGTGTAACCCCCTTTTTTACCCACTCAAGTGCTCGAGTCACAGCCATGACATTTTTCAGTCTACATGAGAGAGACCTCAGATAATAAAGCAACACAAATAAAAAATAGGACTCTCAAAAAAAACTAAAACACAATTTAACAAAACAAAATACAAAGCCTTGGATGAATTGAATAGAAAAAATACCGATCCTAATATAAAAGGGCGGATAAGGGGGAACTACTGTCATGTTGATAAGGGATTATATAAAATACTGGTAGGAAACTTTGAATTGATACTACACTATCGCAAATTTAAAAAAGACCTACTAAGGAAATGAAAAAAACGTTTAAACTAATAGAGGAGGGTAAGCCAATCTAGGTGTACTACCGAGAAGCAGGCCAAATAACTCAGGGTCAACAAACTAAAGTACCGACGGTTTTAACGGGTACCCAAGAGCACAACAAGGACAAATTTTCCACCGTGGCATTTGTCCTATTGTGTCTAGTTTGTGGCTGTCTCATGAAAATCAGGCAAAGGGCGGATGAATGTTACAGCCCAAAGGTAAAAGATGTCACTCGTGATATCTCAGGGACAGTACTTCTGTCCATGAGAATCTCATATTTTCAGTGGACAGAACAAGGTGTTTTGGTTAAGCATGGATGTTAAAAGCGTATTCAGCATTCCTTTCCTATGGTTATACTGCCATACAATATCATCTTCACAAACCACAAGCTATATACGAAGAACAAAATATTTCACTACGAAGAAAGCATAGATTATCTTTTACACAATAATAAGCTTTCAGATTTGATGGAGAATATTACTTACAGAATATGGTAGTACCCATGGGACCACTGCTTCGCCTTCATTGGCTCACGTGATCATGGCTTGGTGGAACAGAGGACCATCTATATTTCAGGAATCCTTTGCTGATGGCTACTCTGGTATGGCGCTACCTCGACGACCTCTTGCTCGTTTGGTCGACGATGTGGCGTCCATACAGGAGTTTTATTACATCATTAATGATAATGCTATCAACCTCCAATTTACGTATGTGGCTGAACATACTACTATCTCTTTCCTTGATTTACAGCTCACAGGAATACATGCAACAAAAAGTACTACCAACAAAATACAGAAAAACCCTCTAGTGAGAAATACTGTGCTCAGTTGGGGGTGGCGACAGCCTGCCACCCTACCATACCCCAAAATTTCCATACCTTATGAGAATAAAATAGAGCAAGAGATATGCAGTGAGAACACAATAATAAACAACAAGCTGAGATCTAGAAAAGGAGACTAAAAACTAGAGGCTATACTAAAAACCAAATAGACCTGCTAAGGAAAAAATAAAGGAAAAACACATGAATCACAATTAATAACAAAAAAAACCAAAAATAACAAAAGCGGTAATAGACATAAAGTCACTACGTTACAGCTTACAGTGACAGAATTTGATCTAAATAAAAAAAGTGTTCTCGAAACATTAAATCTTAGACAGACCCTATACTTGCCAATAAAATAGATGAAGGAATAAATAAAGGTAGCTAAACGCAACAAAACACTTGTGGATTATATTTCGCCTATAATTTTTTCCAGTAAAAAACGATCAGGAAAACCTGGTTTAGATCTCAAGGAATTACATGTTGTGGAAAAAGGTTATGCAAGGTAGCAATACATGGATAAGACAGATACTTGGTCGCAAACATATAAGAAGTAATAAAATTAAATAGTTTTTATTAACTGGTGATACCGATCATTTTGGTTTATACCTTATTCATTGTACATCATGCATAAATCCTATGTAGGTAGTAGCATTCGAAAAATGAGATAAGAAATACCATGAACACCTGCGGAATTAGAAAAATCAAAGGCACTCATTCCGGAGCAGTAAGACATTTTGTGGAAGCACACGCAGGCGCACTCAACAGTTTCAAATGTATGTGGAATAGAACGAATTGACGTCCACAAATGGTGCGACTGGAACATCGAGTGCGCCTGCGTGAGGCCTTCCTGATCCATGAATTGGAGCCAGGGTCCCCGACAGTCTTAATAATAGAAATGATTTATCTTAAATATATTGATATCATGTTATATATAGTCTTATACATTGGGTGTAATACAGGTAAAAGACATTATAACCTATAACTATAATGGAGTCGATTGCTTCTAGCATATATATGTGGTTTTTTTTTTCTTTTTAAAAAAAAAAAAGAGAAAGGATATTAACGTGTACAACACGTGACACCTCAATTACTATTTTAATGGACACACAGACGTATGTTTGTATACCGTGAACAAGGCCAATAAATCTACTATGCCTGAAACGCGTAGGTTTTAACTGTTCGTTTTGTTAGTACCGCCTGCACTTTTTTTTTTTTTTTTTTTTTCTAACAAACTTTTATTAAGTATCTCATCAATAACACAAGTGTAAAGAACAAGGTGCTTTTTACAATAAGTTTACAAAATATGTGACAGCAAAGAGTAATACCATGTTTATACACTGTTTTATAACAAAAAAGCGTAGCGGCATGACTTTTGGCGAAAGAAACGAAAAAAAAGTGTAACTAAGTTCACTCCCTAAGAAACTTCTGATGTCCATTATACTGAATGCGACTTTGAACTCTGTTTCCATAGCAATCATATACTCAAGCTCATATCGTTGATGTTAAAAAAATGCAAAATGTTACATTGAAAGACATTTACAATCATAACTAGTAAAATAAAACCATGTCTCAGAATTTTAACATAGGGAAAATAGCCAAATTGCAGTGCTTTAAGCATACCACATTGGGCACTCAATTTGGTATATTGGCAACTCGAAGATAGGGGATGAGCATCAAACTATGCAAATGAGGGGGAAGGGTAGTATCTCAGGATGGGGGGCCCTTCCACATGACTGAACGCTATCTATCTCATCTGGGATTGTCAATATGTGTGTTGGTCGTTGTAATCTCCTAATGTTCCTCCATGGCTTCCATAGGAACCAGGTTGGAGAGCTGGAATGCGCCACCAATATATTGATTTCTTTAGAGGGTAAAAATTTCATCCAAGAACGCCCCTCCCACCTTCTGAAAATTTGTTTTGCAAGCATTCTCCTATGGCGCTCTGTATAAATTTGTCGCTATTTGCGTAATTTTTAGTTTGTTCTATCACATGTTGATTGTGGCGTATCCGAGTCAAGCCATTTAGTCAATATGCAGCGTTTAGCCACCAGCAAGAAGAGTATGTACATAGCATGGTAAGTTTCGTGACCCTCCGTATAATTCCAGATGTACTCTCACCACTAACTTGACCATAGCAGAATAAAAAGTATTTGGCGAGAAAGGAATACCGATCCACCCCAAGGGTATTGCAAAGTTCTCTTAATTCCGTCCAGTAATGATTTTAAACCTAGGCATGTCCATAGAACCATGGTACTGATTGGTCTTAGGTTTCTGATATTTTTGGGCAATGAAAAGTGATTCCTGTTCTGAAATCCCGGTGTGGGAGGTAAATCAAATGCAAAAATGGCTAGTGTGAAGCCATTTTGAATAAGTTCACTCCATGACTCACTGATGAAATGTTTCGTATCGTTCCATCCCCTTATGATTTCCTACTTCTATAATCGTCATAAATTAACCAATTCCGCCTGCACTTTGTATATTGAAATAAATTGGAATTATATTTTTCACCAACCACGCTTGGATCCATTCCTATTTTGCCTGTTCGTGTCTTTGGCTTTCCCGGCCGGAGCCAGATCACGGGCGAAAGGTGGATAAATTCATCAGCTTAGGAGCTTAATCGCTCCACACAACAAAAAGAAAAAGAGGGTGAGCGATCCTTCAATTATCAAACTTTGCTTTACTTCATGTTTTTTTTTTTTTTTTTTTTTTGGTTTTGTGTGGGGGGTTTTATTTTTTTTTTTTTTTGTTTGTTTTGGGGGCGGGGGGGGGGGTTGTGGTTGTGTGTTTTTTTTTTTTTTTTTTTTTTTTTTGTTTTTTTTTTTGTTGTTTTGGGGGGGGGGGGGTTTTTTTTTGTGTTTTTTTTTGGTTGTGGGTTGTGTTTTTTTTTTTTTTTTTTTTTGGTGTGGGGGGGGGGGGTGTGTGTTTTGTTTTTGGGGGTGGTTGTTTTGTTTTGTGTTTTTTTTTTTTTTTTGGGGGGTTTTTTTTTTTGTTTTTTTTTTTTTTTTGTTTTTTTTTTTTTTTTGTTTTTTTTGTTTTGGTGGGAGGTGTTGGTTGTGGTGTTGGGGGGTGGGGGTGGGGTTGTGGGGTTTGTGTTGTTTGTGGGGTTTTTTTTTTGTTGTTTTTGTTTTTTTTTGTGTGTGTGGGTGGGGGGGGGGGGGGGGGGGGGGGGGGGTGGGGGGTTGTGGGTGGGGGGGGTGGGGGGGGGGGGGGTGGGGGGGGGGGGGGGGGTGGGGGGGTGGGTTTTGTGGGTTGTTTTTTTTTTTTGTTTTTTTTTTTGGTGGTGTTGTTTTTGGGGTGGTGTTTTGCCGCATAGAAAGTTGTTTGCTACCAAAGACTTTTTACATATTTTGGAAAATTATAATTGAAGATATATTTTTACAGCTGATTTTCCATCACTATACATATGAGAATTTATACTATTGCAGGCGGTACTATATATATATCCTTTTGGTCACCGACATCCTTTACCCATTGCAATATATATCGGAACCCAGCACCTTGTCCCAGACTCACAATATGAACAGAGAGCAAAGTTGCACAGGTTTGATATATGGCGATAATATGCTCGCGATAAAGAAAATATGCTTTCTCTGTTTGGAATTTTGGCAAAATTACAAGTGCAAGTAAACCAAACTCAGGTGGATGTAATGCCGATAAATATGTATTTAGAGAGACATATCCACGGGATTTAAGAATCAAAAAAAAATGCAACATTTATTTATACTGAAAATTTTTAGTGTCATAGAACTTATGTTCTAACAGAATTGCTCCAAAAAGTTAATGAAATTAATCAAAGATTTTTCGAAACGATTAGTTTATCAGAAATACAAGAACAAATAACACAAATCAATACAAAACTACAGATTTTGAAGAAACAGAGAAAAAGAAAAACGCAAAACAGTATAAAGAACAACAATACAAAACTAGAATATTTAAATCTGGAAATAAAAAGATCAAAGTACCAAAGAACCAAGATGACTATCAGTCCGGAAAAGTTTATACAAGAAGGAGAAGAAAACCTAATCGATTCTCAAACATGGTTCCAGACAGAGAAATTACATAGGAGGGAAAGTAAGCTCTCTGATAATGAGGACACTCCATAGGGCATGCCAATTACCTCGATACGAGGCTCCCAGTAAAAGACAAACCACCAGAAGTACAAAATGCACAGAAACAACACTCATCAAAAACGGAAAAAGAGTAGGAATAAAACATCCAAAAAAAAATGACAAAACCGGAGAAAGAAATGAAAATAAGAGACGTTGAGAACAATGTTAATAGTGATATCTCCTACTGTTCTGTCCAAAAGACCAAAAAAATATATTGAACAAGGGACATCATTTTTCCCTACTAGTCACTTTAAACTTTTTGACACTCTATTGGATTATATAAATAAGTTTGTAAGATTGCTTACAGTGAACGCTTTTTAATCGGGAAAATAATGAGGAAAGTGAAGGCATAACAGAAATATCTCTAACATCATAGATTATAAGATAATCAATATTCTTATCACAATATTTATCAAGGTATCATTTCCTGACCAACAATTCCCTACTATCTAGAAGAGTTACAGGAAGAAAGAAGAAAAAATAGAGCAAGATATCCTTATCCAGCATGACAGTGGTAACCCCCTTTTTTACCCACTCAAGTCTCGAGTCACAGCCATGGACATTTTTCAGTCTACCATGGAGAGAGACCTCAGATATATACAATCACAAATAAAAAATAGGACTCTCAAAAAAACTAAAACACAATTTATACAAAACAAGAATACAAAGCTTAGGATGAATTGAAGAAAAATAAGTTCTAATTATTAAAAAAGGGATGGATAAGGGGGGGGAACTACTGTCGTGCAGGATACGGATAGGGGATATATAAATACTGGTAGGGGAAACTTTGAATGATAACTTACACCTTATCGCAAATCTAAAAAAAGGACCCTACTAAGGAAATGAAAAGAAACTTGTGTAAACTAATAGAGGAGGGTAGCAATCTAGGTGTACTTTACCGAGAGCAGGCCAATATCTCAGGGTCAAACAATACTAAAGTACCGACGTTTTTACGGAGTGTACCCAAGGCTACACAAGGACAAATTTTACACCTGGCATTCGTCCTTTGTGTCTAGTTGTGGCAGTCTCAGTGAACAAACTCTAGCACAATGGGTCGGATGATATGTTACAGCCATGGTACAGATGTAACCGGGATATATCAAGGGACCAGTAATTCTGTCATTGAGTATCTCAAATATTTTCCGTGGAAAGAACAAATGTGTTTGGTTAAGCATGGTTAAAAGCTTTTACTACCAGACATTCCATACCTATGGTTGTCTACTGCCATACAATATCATCTCACAAACAACAAGCTATATACGGAAGAACAAAATATTTTCCTACAAGAAAGCATAGATTATCTTATACACAATAATTACTTTCAATTTGATAGGAGGAATATTACTGTTACAGAATGTGGGAGTTACCCATGGAGGAGCCACTGCTTCGCCTTCATTGGCGAACTATGTTCATGGCTTGGTGGGAACAAGCAGGACCAATCTTTGATTTCAGGAATCCCATTTGCTCCGATGGCTTACTATGGTATGGCGCTACATCGACGACCTCTATGACTCCGTTTGGGGTCGCGATGTGGCGTCCATACCGGAGTTATTACATTCATTAATGATACATGCCCTATTCAACCTTCCAATTTCGCATTGTGGACTATGAAACAATTCTACTATCTCTTTCTTGATTTTACAGCTACAGAAATACATGCACAAATAGTAGACTACCAACATATAAAGAAACCCTCTGTGGAAATACTGTGCTCAGGGCAGGGACAGCTGCCACCCTAACCATACAAAAATCTCATACCTTAGGAGAATTAAATAGATCAAGGGGGATATTGCAGTGACGGAACACAATTATAAACAACAAGCTGAGAATCATAGAAAAGAGGACATAAAAACTAGAGGCTTTACTAAAAAACAAAATAGACCTTGCTAAGGATAAAATGAAAGGAAAAAAAAACACTTGAATCACAATTAATAAACAAAAATAACAAAAAATAACAAAAGGCAGGTAATAGACAGTAAAGTCACTTACGTTACAGCTTACAGTGAAGAATTTGATCTAATAAAAAAAGTGTTTCTTCGAAACATAATATCCTTAGACAGGACCTATACTTGCCAATATTAATAGATGAAGAATAAATATGGTAGCCTAAACGCAACAAACACTCGGGGATTAATATTTCTCCTAGTAATTTTTCCAGTAAAAATCGATCTGGAAGAAACCTGGTTAGATCTCAAAGGTAATTACATGTTTTTGGGTGGAAAGGGTTATGCAACGGTATGCCATAACATGATAAGACAGTGTACTTGGTCGGTCAAAACATATAAGAAGTATAATAATAAATACGTTTTATTAACTGTGATACGATCATTTGGTTTATCTTATTCATTGTTCATCTAATGCAATAAATCCTATGTAGGTAGTAGCATTCGAAAAATGAGGATAAGAATACCATGAACACCTTGCTGGGAATTAGAAAAAATGAAAGAAATCATTCGCGAGCAGTAAGACATTTTGTGGAGGCACACGCAGGCGCAATCAACATTCAAATGTTGTGGAATAGAACGAATTTGAATCGTCCACACATTGGTGGTGACTGGGAACATCGACGTGCGCCTGCGTGAAGGCCTTCTGGATCCATGAATTGGAGTCCAGGGGTCCGACAGGTTTAATTATTAGAAAATGATTGTTATCTTATATTATATTGATATCATTTATAAATAGTCTTATAGCATTGGGTAGTAAAATACAGGTAAACAGACAATATATCTATACTTTATTTGGATGTCGATTGCTTATTGCATATATATGTGTTTTATTTTTTTTTTTTAAAAAAAAAAAACCCCAAAACAAAGAGGAAAGGATATGCCGTGTACACACCGTGACACTCAATTACTAATCTTTAATGGACATACAGACGTATTATAATGTATGTATACCGTGAACAAGGGCAACAAAATTCTACTATAGCCTGAAATGCCGTAGGTGTTTAACTGTTCGTTTTGTTAGTACGCCTGCAACTTTTGTATATGTGAAATAAATTGAATTATATTTATTTCACCAACCTCGCTGGATCCATTCCTATTTTTGCTGGTTCTGGTCTTTTGGCTTCCCGTGCCGGGAGCCAGGATCACGGGGCGAGGTGGATGATTTCAATCAGCTGAGGAGCTAATCGTCTCCAAACAACAAAAAGAAAAAGTGGGTGAGCGATCCTTCAATTATCAAACTTTGCTTTACTTCTGTCTACAAGTGTCACCTGCTGCAGACGGTGTCACAAGGGGGCCTTATTTGTTCTGTGTCTATGAGATTAGGGACGACTGCCCAAGTAGTTGGCTTGGGATCCCTTACTGAAGCTAGTACTTTGCTATAGATATAAGGCTCTCCTTTTAATAGGTGGGGTTCCACCAGACTTGATGATAGAAAGGGAGTTATTCCCTCTTTCAGAAGCAAAAAGGGTTAAATGATGAGGATAGAGATCAGGTTTTTAAATAGTGTGTATAGAGGTTAAGAGTTAGATATAATAAAAGTTACGTTTTAGTGTTTAATAGATAGAGAACTGATAGAGTTCAAGTTTGCCTATGGCAAAATAGTAAATATAGTGATCAAAAGTCACTCTTTGTTCTCTTGCGAGATTCCCAATTTTTTGGAGATTATGTGACCACTATGTGGTCTCTATATGGCGGTGTTGTAGGTTATACCTGAGCTGGTGTCTGACCTCTATGTGGTCTCTATATGGCGGTGTTGTAGGTTATACATGAGCTGGTGTCTGACCTCTATGTGGTCTCTATATGGCGGTGTTGTAGGTTATATCGGCGTTAGTATAGTGGCAGCGTACATGTGTCCCTGATTGTAAGAGTGAGGGAACACCTGACCCTGTGATAGGAGTTACTCTTTCTTTCTTTCTGGTGTTTATTTTAGAAGGTGGTGAGGTGCATGACCAAGGGAAACGTGGCGGGGGATATTGTATGTGGGTGGAGGGGGATATTGTATGTGGGTGGAGGGGGGATATTGTATGTCGGCTAGTGGTGGGATATGGATGGAGCTACTTAGCCCTGTGTCTATGATATGTTAGACTGACAAATGTGTGACTACATTGTACTACCCAATACAGTACTGTTTTGCACACTGTATTATGTGCTAAAACGGGCGCATTTACGTCCGAGAGGCCGGTAATATTTTCATGTACAGTAGGGTGGGCCCCCGAGATCAATTCCCCTGTGGGCCCCAGGCTCCCCAGTCCGACACTGCCTGCATCTTAGGTGCATTACAAAGTGCCGTGGGTGCTTTATAGTGCGCCTAATTTTGGAGTGTGTCTGCTCATACATCAACTGCACAGTTTTTGGGATGAAAGGACACCCCGAACAATAATGTCATCAAAGTCTAGTCTGTAGCTAAACTCTTTTACCTTATGCTTCATATCTTAAAACACAAACGAGTGAGAGCCCTAGATCGAAGTTTGGATTTCATATAATTTGAGTACAGGGAATATAATAGCTTTTGAGTAGATTGACATATTTTCAGAATTGGAACCCATTCAAGATACCAGTTCTTGCTGTTTGACCTAGATGCTCATTAACCTGACATATTTGGAGACTGAATTACCTTAGCCCTTATGAACTTTCTTAATACATGTGATTTTGGATGTCTAGGTTGGTGCTCGGTCTAATTGGCCATATCTTTCAGAATCCTTCTTGTTGCAAAGGGAATCATTCCAGTAATGAGAATAAATAAAGGTTCCTTATCCGTCAAGGGCAATGGCATAACAAGCTGTTCCCACCTGAGTAAAACAAGGATTAGTTTATTAAGGAACAGCGGACACTAGATTTACTGTTGTGGATTTCTGTATACTGCATGGACAAAAAGAATCTGCAAGATTTTCTGCAAGCTCCTGAGCTCCTCACACAACCGTCTCCAAGATTTCTCCTGTGCTGCCCCCATACTCTGCGACTTAATTCCCCAACACATCAGACCCTCCTCTACCTTTACTAGATTCAAAAGAGACCTGAAAGCCCATCTTTTCAGCCTTCAAATTACAATAACCCTGCTGCTATACCATTAATACAAACATCTCTGTCCCTCAACTTCTGTCTATCCCTCCTCTATTATGGATTCTATGCTCTCACAGGCATGGTCCTCTCTCCTCTTGTATCAGTTTGTATTGTATTTGTCCTGGTCTTATATTATGCACCTGAACCCCATGGTTTGTACAGCACCCTGGAATAAATAGCACTCTAAAATAATGATGATAATAAAAAGTCCTGTGGAAATTTGTCTACACATCTGTCATCTTCTTTAAGATGATACATTGACAGCTGAGCATTGACTGATGGGACAGGGTTTGGCTTGCTTGATTTCCAACAGAACAATGGAGAAAGGTTCCTACAAACTTCCACCCTCCAACCAAGGACAGAACAACCTAAGTCCACTCCATTTTCTTAAAGAAAATGCATCATTAGAAAATGACATATTGTTTAACTCATGTTTTTATATTAAGCTCTTTTCTTAAGAATTTTTGGTTATTTTTTAAAATTTTTCATATCACTATCAATATTTTTTTAAAATCCTGAAATCCTACAGTTCTCACTTTGGCTAATATTCTGACACTTCCTGCTCTATAGAGAAAACTTTTCAGCAGTCTTCTCATTATCAGTACAAGCAGGGTTACACTGAAAGGTGACACCAATGTGTCTAGATAACACAGGATCCACCAGTCACAATAGGAGATAGTCACAGTTCACCCTCTCTCCTTCCTGCACACTGACTTCTTCTCAGGTCGCAGAGCATGCCTAAAAACTCTCTTATAGAAGTCAATGGGTCTGCTCCTGTACTAAGGCTCCTATGTCCATAAAGCTGCAGTAAAACATCTTTTAAATGCTGTTATAAGCAGCTCATGCAACATGGCTGCTCCTATAATCACATACAGACAGCAGAAAAAAAATCTACAAATAAACACCGCTAAGAAGCAAATAATCTGTCTCAATATCTAACTTTAATTAGTAAATAAATACATAAATAACTATTGGTGATAGATCCCCTTTAAGCTTCCTCTTTTGCACTAGCTAGTGTAAGGCCTTGACTGGTAAGGTTGTGAATGGCGTATATATTGCAGCCAGAGTTCTCACAAGGACTAATGCACGTCACCGAGAAACCTGGCCTCTGTGAGGTAGAAGCCGTCACTTTGTTATGTGTCAGCTGTGGTAGGTGGTTGGCACATGTTTAGCAGTGTTGTAGTTTAGCTGTGGGAGCACAGCGTAGTCCGGGACAGCTTTTACCGTGAGCAGTCAGAGTTTTGGGTGGCTGACTGCTCCTCGTGTTCCAGGCCAGGGTTTAGCTAGCTTATATAAGTCAGCTAGCTAGCTGACTAGGGGGTGTCTGCAATTACAGGCCAGGAAGTTTGGGCCTGAGAGGCTACACCACAGCAAAACCAGCTACAACTGTAGTAAGGAGAGCTCATGTCTAGTTAGTGCTGGGATGAGCAGGTCTTTATTTTGTGTATTGTTTGTTTTGGCATACGTTTTTTGTCAGCTGTGTGAAAATAAACAAGAACCGAGCTTGGACATAAAGGCTGTCTGTGCCTCTATTGCCCTGGCACTCTTGCTATACCACCGAGCTGACCCCCTTACAATATATAGATAGAGATGATGTGTTACTTTCATTTGACTTCCGCGCTCACCTGCAATGTGGAAGAAAACACAGACACCGCAAGCATAAGGAGGCTGACGTAATCAGACATCACGTCCCACCATGGTTTTAAGATCCGTAGAGAAGGGTCCTGCGCAGTGAAATGTTTGAGTTCAGCTATAAGGATCATTTTCTATCCAGTAATGATCTGAAAAGAAATGTAGACAAAAAATAGCGATTAGACTAACTGCAAGGCAATACAAAGTGGTGGCCATGTAATTATGTTACTTGAGTTATTTTATCAGGTGTTGGGGCGTTCATTATATAAGGGTGAGGATGAGATGATATAGGCAAATGTGCTGCAATACCAGGCAATCCATCAACCGTATTGGTGCTGTTTCTAGAAGACAACATCCATGTTTTCTAACTGTATTCAACTTCTGGTTCTCCGCTCTGGATAATCTCTACTTATTAGAAAAGTTGGTTAATATTAAAGGAGTTGTCTCCCCACAGGGTTTCAAAGAATGCATGAAAGAAATTCTCTGTCACTTCCTGGTTCAGACTAATTTGCATAAGATCCATGCTTGTACAGGTCCGTTGTGCTTTCAGATGCTAATTAGATTAGATTAGCTTCTCAAACTACTTGCAGGACTTCTTATCTGATCCCCAAAACAAAAGCCCTAATTACAGAGCTGTTTACTTGAGATAAATCAAGCTTTTTACTGTCTGGCAGCACAGGACACTGACTGACACTGCTGACCTGTGTGATGACTCACTCTCTGTTATCTCATTGAACAAACAGCCCGGGGAGATTTGTTTACAGGTCGGTTACTGAGGGAACTGAAATAGCCATGGAGGTAATAAATTCACTTGTATCTCTTTAGGGAAAACAGAGGAACAATGCAATATATTTGGAAAATGTGTTTATTTTGTGTTCCCTACAATTTGAAAGCTATTCTTTGTAGCGAGACAACCCCTTTAAGTCTCTTCCTGCTGGGACCCCCAACGATCAACTGTTACCTATGGGGAAGCCTGTCAGTAAGTGCTAATTTTCCCTGCAGCGCCTCCACAGGGGAAAGTAAACATTTTACTCTGCCCATTCAAGTCAGGGGTCTATCTGCGTAAAGCGGGTCAGAAAAGGTCCTCCGGGACAAGAGATAGTCTTTATAACCACTCTCTTCCTGTGAAGCGAGCACCGGGGCAGCTGCGCCTGTGGTCAGAAGTCCAAACCACGGCACGAGAGGTGCCGGGAGGCGCGTTCGGCCGCGGTCCGGGTGTTGGACTGCAGCGAGCAGCATGACAGTAACCCTCCCCTTAGGGCCACTCCTTCCAGAAAACCGAAGTCTGTGAAAACGTTGGATAAGGGTGGGAGCATTGATGTTCTCTTGTGTCTCCCAGGACATTTCCTCAGGACAGAAGCACTTCCAGTCCATGAGATAATAAGTTTTACCTCTAGAATGCTTCATGTCAAGGATTTCCTTCACTTCATAAGTATCTTCGGTACCAGCAGGTGTGGCAGCAGGAACCACCTTGTGCAAATACTGATTGAGAATCACCAATTTCAGGAGAGACACATGAAATGAATTGGGGATGCAGAAGGAGGGAGGGAGGTGAAGTTTGTAGGATACCGGGTTGATCCGATGCAGAATAGAGAAAGGACCAAGATAGCGTGGGGCAAAATTCAAACTGGCCACTCGGAGGCAGATGTGCTTGGAGGACAGCCAGACTTTATCCCCAGGTTGGTATGTGAGAGGCGATCTACATTTCCTATCGGCTTATGCCTTAAAATGGGGGGCAGCTCGACGCAAATTTTGACAAGTGAGTTGCCAACTTTGCGTACTAGGGTGTTGGCTACAGGAACTTCCGAAGAGGCAGAGAGTGGCAGAGTAAGATGAGGATGTTGGCCAAACACCACGTAAAAAGGAGACTCCCCAGAGGACTCGCTAGAATGGTTGTTATAGGCGAACTCTGCCCGGGGAAGCAGAGAGACCCAATCGTCTTGCTGAGCTGAGGTAAATTGGCACAGATAGTTCACCAGGACCTGGTTGACTCGCTCCACTTGGCCATTGGACTGCGGATGGTAGGCAGATGAGAAATCTAATTTAATTTTCAGAAGAGAACAAAAGGCACGCCAAAAGCGAGAGGTGAATTGCACTCCTCTATCTGAGACGATGTTTGAAGGCATCCCATGTAAACGGAAGATATGCTGCAAGAACAATGTAGCCAGCTGCAGAGCTGATGGAAAACCTGGCAGAGGTGTAAAATGCACCATTTTAGAGAACTGGTCCACCGGACAACCGAACATCCCTTGGAGGACGGGAGATCAGTCACGAAATCCATTGCGATGTGGCTCCATAGTACTTCTACTACAGGAAACCAGCGGGTCATAGACGAGAGCTCTTATTCCGGGCACAGTTAGGGCAAGCGGCCACAAAATCCTTGACATCCTGCGCAAAGGAGGGCCACCAATAGTGTTACGCGATAAGGTGGAGGGACTTGTGGTAATCAGGATGGCCAGCCACTTTGGAAGCATGACCCCAGGACAGTATGTGCTTCCTCAGGGTGGGGCGCATGAAGGTCCTACCAGGTGAAATTTCTTACACCTTTACTGGGGCAATATGGACGAGGGGGTCAGGAGGAATAAGGTACTGCGGCTCAGATTCAGCATCAGAGGCATCTGTGGCCCGGGACAGAGCATCAGCCTTGAGGTTTTCGGCGTCTGGCCGGAAGTGGAGGTTAAAGTTTAAACAAGAAAAGAATGAAAACCAGCGAGCCTAACGAGGATTCAACCATTGAGCGGTCTGTAGGTATAGAAGATTTTTGTGATCCTTGTAGATGGTCACCAGATGTAGAGCGCCCTCCAGAAGATGTCGCCATTCGCCAAAGGCCAGTTTGATCGCCAGCAGTTTCCTGTCCCCGATGGCGTAATTCTTCTCAGCAGAGGAGAAGGTTTTAGAGAAGAAGCCACAGGTAAGAAATTTTTCTTTGGTGGATTTTTGCAAGAGGACAGCTCCAGCTCCTACCAAGGAGGCATCGACTTCCAGAAAAAAGGACTCTCCGGATCCGGGCAATGAAGAACAGAAGCTGAGGCATAGGACGTTTTTAACTGTGCAAAAGCTTCTTCAGCCTTGGAGGTCCATAGTTGAGGGGTATTGTTTTTCTTGGTGAGGGCAACAATAGTAGCTACGAGAGTGAAGAAATGTGGGATAAATTGGCGGTAGTAGTGAGAGAAACCGATGAACCGCTGAATAGCTCGGAGACCGACAGAGCGCGACCAGTTTAATACTGCTGAAGACTTTTCCGTATCCAGTAGAAGACCTTGTGCAGAAATTATGTACCCCAAGAATGGCAAACTGGACCATTCGAAAAGACACTTCTCCAACTTGGCATAGAGATGGTTGTGTCTAAGGCGGGAGAGTACTAGTCAAAAATGAGCCCAATGAAATTTAAGATTCGGGGAGTAGATTAAGATGTCTTCCAGGTAAACTAGAACACAGTGGTAGAGAAGATCTCGGAAGATGTCATTCACGAACTCTTGGAACACGGCAGTGGCGTTGCAGAGGCCAAAAGGTAAGACCAGATATTCGTAATGGCCATCCCAGGTGTTAAAGGCGGTCTTCTACTCACCTCTTCGCGTATTCGGATCAGGTTGTAGGCGCCCCGGAGGTCGAGCTTGGAGAAGACTGTGGCTCCCTGGATTCTATCGAAGAGTTCCGAAATCAATGGCAGTGGGTAACGATTCTTTATGGTGATTTTATTAAGACCTTGATTATCTATGCAAGGCCGCAAAGACCCATCCTTCTTCTCAACAAAAAATAATCCGGCCCCTGCAGGAGATGAAGACTTGCGGATGAAGTCCTTTTCCAGATTCTCCTTGATATATGCTGACATAGCCTCAGCTTCAGGTCGAGATAAAGGATATACTCTACCCCACGGAGGAGTGGAACCAGGCTACATATCCATAGAGCAATCGTAGGGCCAATGATGAGGTAGAAACTCTGTCTGATTCTTGCAGAAAATGTCTGCAAATTCCCGATAGTGAACAGGAAGGCCTGATGGAGCAGGAACAGCTGGGAGAAGAGTAGAGGTACCCACTAAATGTGGATGACATGGTACCGAAATGCAGGAAGAGTGACATCAGGTGCTCCATCGAGTAACTTCACCTGTTTTCCAGTTGATGTTAAGACAGTGATCGCGCATCCAAGGGAGCCCCAGGAGAAGGGTGCTAGAGGAGCATGGTAGAACAACGAAGGATACTTCCTCCTGATGTAGTACTCCTATGCGCAAATTAAGGGGTTGCATGCGGTACCGGATGGTACAGGAGAGAACTTCTCCATTCACAGATGAGAAGGAGAGATGTTTATCCAAAGGGACCATGGACAGATGGTACTTGTCCACGATGGCAGGATGAATAAAGTTGCCTGCTGATCCTGAATCCACAAAGGCGGGAACTTGAACACGGGAACCAGAGGGAAGGGTTAGGCTGACCGAAATGGTCAATGGTGGAGAGCAAGGTTCCGTGCCCAGGTTCGCCTCTCCCATGAAGCCTAGGCTCTGAAGTTTCCCGGATTAATTGGGTAGTCTCTACGCAGGTGGTCTTGGGCACCACAGTAGAGGCAGAGCCCTTGGTTACATCTGCGAGTGTTCTCCTCCTCCGACAGGTGGGCCCTATCTACTTGCATGGGCTCTTCCAGATTGGGAGCAGAGACAGGCTGAAGAGGTCGCTGAAACATGGGTACCAGACAAGGACTCCTGCGGGGCAATAAATCTCTTGTTGTAGCCGAACCTCCTGTTGACGTTCCGAGAAACGGATATCGATGCAGGTGGCCAAGGTGATGAGGTCAACCAGGCTGGTGGGCAGATCATGCCCTGCTAATTCATGTTTGATACGATTGGCCAACCCCTCCCAGAAGGTTGCGACCAGGGCCTCGTTGTTCCAGGATAACTCAGAGGACAAGGTCCGGAACTGTATGGCGTACTTTCCACCGAGGAGTCTCCCTGTCGAAGATGCGAAGAGGCAGGAGGCTCGTCCCAGCTCTTCAAACACCTTGCGGAAGGCGGACAGAAAATTTGCCAGGTTAGCCATCAGTGGATTTCCACATTCCCACAGGGGAGTTATCCAGGCCAGTGCTTTGCCGGAGAGCAGAGAAATAATGAAAGCCACTTTTGCCCGATCAGTAGCAAACTGCCAGGACCTCGAAGTGGATTGTGCATTGGTTCAGGAAACCTCGGCAGGCCTTGGGATCCCCATAGTAGCAAGGTGGCAGTGGCAGGTGCAGAAAGGAACTGCTTGACTCTGCAGGACCTGGAACAGGAACCAGAACGAAGATTGGTGCAGGAGCCTGGACAATAGGTGCTTCTGGGAGACAAGCTGCTAAGTTCTGGAGCATCACAAACAATTGCTCTCGATGGGTGCCCTGGCGTGTGATCTCAGCCATGAGGCTCTCGGTGTCTGGCAGTGGTTGATCGGCAGGATTCATGGCCCAGTTGTACTGTCACGGGACTCAATGAGCGGAAGGTGGATGCTCTAGTCACCACGAGGAGTTGCCGTACCCTATGCCGGGGAGCGGAGTCTAAACGGTTCCTTGTTTTCACCGGAGCCCGCCTCAAGGCAGGACGGAATTTTGCCGCAGGAAATCACCCAGATCGCTACCCCCGATGCAGGACCCAGCAGTGATAGCCGAAGCAGGAGGTGTAGACACCAAGCCAACTGGATCGTGGACCTGAAGCAGGGATGAGCAGGCTAGGCAGGAACAGTGCGTGGTGGATGAAGACCAGCACAATGGTTGAAGACAGGAACGTAAACGGAGAGACAAGGGAAATTGCTAGAGAGTGCACAAGGACGTCACTAGTGAACGGACACCAGCAGAGCGCTGATGGCAGGAAGAAGAATCCCTATAAAGCCCATGTCTGAACGCCATAGGTTGAAAAGGGAATGATTTGACTAAAAAATGCGGTTTGGACAGCACAGAAAGTCCTCTTTATAGTGTAACAGCAAAACACATCCTTAATGCACTAGATTGCCCCATGGAGAAAGCCTCATCTCCACTTTCAGAACTCCAAAACAAATGCAATGGGAGTCAGCATAGGTGTTGTTTATTAAAAGAATCCCAGTACAGCAAAATAGTGATGTATCGACTCAATACATAGAGTCTTTATCAAGCTTGATAAATACTCTGTATATTGAGTCGAAACGTCGCTGTTTTGCTGTACTGGGATTCTTTTAATAAACAACACCTATGCTGACACCAATGCATTTGTTTAAGGGAATGATTTGGGTTATTGTCTCGATAGAAGACCCAGCCAAGACCTTTTTTAAATATCCTGGTGGAGGGAATGAGGTTTTCACTCAGGATTTTATGGTACATGGCTCCATCCATTCTCCCATTGATGCGGTGAAGTAGTCATGTGCCCTTATCAGAGAAACACCCCCAAAACATAATGTTTCCCCCTCCATGCTTGACAATGGGGACAATGTTCTTTGGGTCATAGGCAGCATTTCTCTTTCTCCAAAAACAGCGAGTTGAGTTAATTCCAAAGAGCTCAATTTTTGTCTTATCAGACCACAACAACTTCTGCAATTACTCACAGAATCATCCATGTGTTCGTTGGCAAACTTCAGATGGGCCTGCACATGCGCCTTCTTGAGCAGGGGGACCTTGCGAACACTGCAGGAGTTTAAACCATCATGGCGTAATGTGTTACCAATAGTTTTCTTGGTGACTGTGGTCCCAGAGGCCTTGAGATGATTAACAAGTTCCCCCATGTAGTTTTAGGCTGATCTTTCACCTTCCTAATGACCAAGGATACCCCATGAGGTAAAACTTTGCATGGTGCCCCAGATCGATTTTGTATTTCTTCCATTTTCTTACTATTGCACCAACAGTTGTCTCCTTCTCACCCAGCGTCTTACTTATGGTTTTGTAGCCCATTACAGCTTTGTGCAGGTCGACGATCTTGTCCCTAACATCCTTAGAAAGCTTTTTGACCTTGCCCATGTTGTAGTTAGTTGGAGTTGTAGGTTAGAGTCTGACTGAGTGAGTCAGTGGACAGGAGTCTTTTATAAAAGTGACTATTTAAGACCGCTGTCTTTAATGCAGGTAGCAAGATTAGGAGCATCTAACTGGTCTGTAGGAGCCAGAACTCTTAATGGTTGGTAGGGTATCAAATACTTATTTCTCTCAGCAAAATGCAAATAAATATATATAATTTATACAACATGATTTTTCTGGATTGTATTTTGGATATTCTATCTCTCAATGTTAAAACTAAACTACCCTTAAAATTATAGACTGTTCATGTCTTTGTCAGTGGGCAAACTTACAAAATCAGCAAGGGATTGAATAATTATTTCCTTCACTGTTTACCTACCTACTTTATTGGGGCCTATAGCAGGCATCCGACTTTTCTATCATAGAAAAGCGAGCCATCAAGCTTTTCTATATAGATCCCCATTATGGGTATATAAACCCCCCAGTAGGTAGGTAGGTAAACAGGTGTTGGAAAAATGAGGATTCTAAAATATTTGTGTGGTAAATCCTGCAGGAATGAGTCTTGGTCTGGAGAAGATGTCATGATGGTCTGGGCTGGATGGAGAAGGAAATAAGGAAAGTGAACGACTCTCATAAAAAAGACATCACCTGTGAGTCCTTAAATTGAACTGCACTGTAATCAGTTAGGTGCCTGCAGAGCCTGTGTATACTGGTATCTACCACTATATGGTCACCATGCAAGGGTGACATATAGGGCGACATGTATGTACGGGGCTGCGGCAGAAGCCCTGTTCGCTAGAATTTTAATCAGGCGCACTCCACGGCACTTTGTAATGCTCCTGAGATCCTGGGGCGTGCTGGAGACGTCACACTACAACTGTACGAGTCTACACATTTATGACTGTTTATTGGCAAATCCAGGCGCATTACTGCTGGAGCAGGTAAACCACTTTAAAAGTGTTTTACCTGAGCCAGAATGATCACCTAGTAGCTAGAAAGCGCTAAATCTATGACCTGCAGTAGAACAGGTTTATAGATTCAGGTGCATTCTACGCTACTATTGCGCACAAAAAAATTACGCCTGGGCGCCAAAATCATACATGTCATCCATAGTCTCCAGGACCTGTGTACATTGGTACCTACCACTATATGGTCACTATAATGTATTATTCAGTCTGCACTATATGGTCAATGTATGGCGGTAGTATAGAGCCTGTGTACACTGTTACCTACTACTATATGGTCACTGTTTGGTGGAAATATTGATTGTAGTGTAATGGTTTAGATTTAGACACAGTTTAGTGGTATCTCCCGGCTCTCTTGGATGCTGAATAGGCTATACAATGTCCAGGAAAGATTGGTGATGCTAAATCCCTCAATTAGCTGTCTTCCAGAGCCGTTAGACAGTAGTTGGGTGTAGTAGGCATGACATTTTGTGAAAGGGCTTGGCTTAGTATAAAGACAGGCTCGGACTGGGCCGCCGGGGGACCGGGGAATCCCCCGGTGGGCCCCCCCGAGCCGCTGTGGGCCCCGGAGGCAGTGCCGTCGCTCCCCGGGGCCCGGCCGCGCATCCGGTCCCTGGACGCCCGGGACCTGCGTCCCGAGCGCCCAGAGACCGGGCCCGGTAGCCGGGGACTAATGTCCCGACTCCCGGTGGGCTCCCGCGGTGTCAGCGGAAAACAGCGCCACTAGCGCTGCGCTCCGCTGATCTCCCCGGCAGGCTGAACGCATTAGGCCTTCAGCCTGCCGGGCGCCGGCCCCTACTGCTGACGTAGGCGGCGCGGTGACGTCACTTCACCGCGCCGCCTATGCAGGGCGGCAGTACAGCGCTGGCGGCAGCTCGGAGCGGCCGGAGCAGGAGCCCGAGCCAGGTAAGTGGCTGTTTGTTGTTTTCTTTTGTTAAACTACCCACAGGGGCCCTGGCTACAACAGGGAGCCCTGGCTACAAAAAGGGGGCCCTGGCTACAAAAAGGGGGGCCTGGCTACAAAAGGGGGGCCCTGACTACTAGGGGGGCCCTGACTACTAGAGGGGGGCCTGGCTACAAAAGGGGGCCCTGACTACTAGGGGGGGGGGTCCTGGCTACAAGGGGGGCCCTGACAACTAGAGGGGGGCCCTGACTACTCGAGGGGGGCCCTGACTACTAAAGGGGGGCCTGGCTACAAAAAGGGGTCCTGGCTACAAAAGAGGGCCCTGACTACTAGGCAGGCCTGGCTACAAGGGGGGCCCTGACTACTAGGGGGCCCTGACTACTAGGGGGCCCTGACTACAAGGGGGGCCTGGCTACCTAGCGGGGGCCCTGCCTACCGATAGGGGGCCCTGACTACCAGGGGGGCCCTGGCTACCTACATGGGGGGCCCTGGCTACCTACATGGGGGGCCCTCTCTACAAAGGGGGCCCTGGCTACCTATAGGGGGGCCCTGACTACCTACAGGGGGGCCCTGGCTATCTACAGGGGGCCCTGACTACAAGGGGGGTTCTGGCTACCTACAGGGGGCCCTGGCTACAAGGGGGCCCCTTGCTACCTACATGGGAGGGCCCTGGCTACAAAAGGGGGCCCTGGCTACAAAAGGGGGCCCTGACTACAAAAGGGGGCCCTGACTACTAGAGGGGGGCCCTGACTACAAAAGGGGGCCCTGGCTACTAGGGGGGCCCTGGCTACTAGGGAGGACCTAGCTACTAGGGGGGACCTGGCTACAAAAGGGGGCCCTGGCTACAAGGGGGGGCCTGGCTACAAGGGGGGGCCTGGCTACCTATAGGGGGCCCTGGCTAACTACATGGGGGGCCCTGGCTACCTACATGGGGGGCCCTGGCTACCTACTGGGGGGGCCCTCTCTACAAGGGGGGCCCTGACTACATGGGGCCCTGGCTACCTATAGGGGGGCCCTGACTACAAGGGGGGTCCTGGCTACTAGGGGGGTCCTGGCTACTAGGGGGGTCCTGGCTACAAGGGGGGCCCTGACTACTAGAGGGGGGCCCTGACTACTAGAGGGGGGCCCTGACTACTAGGGGGCCCTGGCTACAAAAAGGGGTCCTGGCTACAAAAAGGGGTCCTGGCTACAAAAGGGGGCCCTGGCTACTAGGGGGGCCCTGGCTACAAAAGGGGGCCCTGGCTACAAAAGGGGGCCCTGGCTACAAAAGGGGGCCCTGGCTACAAGGGGGGGCCTGGCTACAAGAGGGGCCCTGGCTACCTATAGGGAGCCCTGACTACAAGGGGGGCCCTGGCTACCTACATGGGGGGGCCCTCTCTACAAAGGGGGCCCTGACTACATGGGGGCCCTGACTACCTACAGGGGGGCCCTGGCTATCTACAGGGGGCCCTGACTACAAGGGGGGCCCTTGCTACCTACCTGGGTGGGCCCTGGCAATCTAAGGGGGGCCTGACTACAAAGGGGGCCCTGACTACCTACAGGGTGGCCCTAACTACTAAAGGGGGCCCTGGCTACCTAAATACTAAGGGGGCTCTGACTACCTACACAGTAACTAAATGGGGGGCCCTGACTTCCTGCACACTACCTAAAGGAGGCCCCTAACTACCTGTATACTACCTAAAGGAGACCCCTAACTGTATAGTACCTAAAGGAGGCCCCTAACTACCTGTATACTACCTAAAGGAGACCCCTAACTGTATAGTACCTAAAGGAGACCCCTAACTTCCTGTATACTACCTAAAGGGGGTCCCTAACTGCTTGCAGCCTATATAAAGGGGACCCTAACTACCTACAGCTTACCTTACTGGGGGAAACCACCTACCTACAGCCTAACTAATTGGGACTCACCAACACCTACCTACAGCCTACCTAGCTGGGGTCCACTAACCTAACTGTAGCCTATCTACTTTCCTAACTGTAGCCTGCTTATCTACCTGGGGGCTATTTACCTACCCACCCATGGCTAGGAACCCACCAACCAACCTGGGGCTGGCCTACCAACTTATCCAGCGGGGGCATACCTACCTAAAGAAGGCCTATCTAGTTACCTGGGGCCTCTCCCCACCCTCCAACCCCTTAGGATACTAGGCTTGTACCCGCTCTCCCATCCCTGGGAAGTTTGTACAGAGGTGGGAATGGGTAAAGAGATGCTGGAAAATTGGGGATTCTAAGATATTTGTGTGTAATTTCTGCAGGGATGAGTTGTGGCCGGGACAAATCATCATGGCGGTGTGGAACGGATGCAGAAGAAAAGGGAAAAAGAACGACTCAAGAGAAGAGAACGACTCCTCAGTCAAGACGTCTCCGGTGAGTCCCTCATTTCAGGGATTATTTTTTATATTGTAATGTGATGTGACCTGAGCTGGTGTCTGACCTCTATGTGGTCTCTATTTGGTGGTGTTGTAGGTTATACCTGAGCTGGTGTCTGACCTCTATGTGCTCTCTATATGGCGGTGTTGTAGGTTATACCTGAGCTGGTGTCTGACCTCTATGTGGTCTCTATATGGCAGTGTTGTAGGTTATACCTGAGCTGGTGTCTGATCTCTATGTGGTCTCTATTTGGTGGTGTTGTAGGTTATACCTGAGCTGGTGTCTGACCTCTATGTGCTCTCTATATGGCGGTGTTGTAGGTTATACCTGAGCTGGTGTCTGACCTCTATGTGGTCTCTATATGGCAGTGTTGTAGGTTATACCTGAGCTGGTGTCTGTCCTCTATGTGGTCTCTATATGGCGGTGTTGTAGGTTATACCTGAGCTGGTGTCTGACCTCTATGTGGTCTCTATATGGTGGTGTTGTAGGTTATATCGGCGCGGGTATAGTGGCAGAGTACATGTGTCCCTGATTGTAAGAGTGAGGGAACACCTGACCCTGTGATAGGAGTTACACTTTCTTTCTTGCTGGTGTTTATTTTAGAAGGTGGTGAGGTGCGTGACCAAGGGAAACGTGGAGGGGGTTATTGTATGCGGGTGGAGGGGGATATTGTATGCGGGTGGAGGGGGATATTGTATGTGGGGGGGGGATATTGTATGTGGGTGGAGGGGGATATTGTATGCGGGTGGAGGGGATATTGTATGCGGGTGGAGGGGATATTGTATGCGGGTGGAGGGGGATATTGTATGTGGGTGGAGGGGGATATTGTATGTGTGTGGAGGGGGATATTGTATGTGGGTGGAGGGGGATATTGTATGTGGGTGGAGGGGGATATTGTATGTGGGTGGAGGGGGATATTGTATGTGGGTGGAGGGGATATTGTATGGGTGGAGGGGGATATTGTATGTAGGTGGAGGGGGATATTGTATGTAGGTGGAGGGGGATATTGTATGTGGGTGGAGGGGATATTGTATGTGGGTGGGGGGATATTGTATGTGGGTGGAGGGGATATTGTATGTGGGTGGAGGGGGATATTGTATGTGGGTGGAGGGGGATATTGTATGTGGGTGGAGGGGATATTGTATGTGGGTGGATGGAGGATATTGTATGTGGGTGGAGGGGGATATTGTATGCAGGTGGAGGGGGATCTGTATGTGGGTGGAGGGGATATTTTATGTGGGTGGAGCGGATATTGTATGTGGGTGGAGGGGGATATGGATGGAGCTACTTAGCTCTGTGTCTATGATATGTTAGACTGACAAATGTGTGACTACATTGTACTACCCAATACAGTTCTTTTTTGCACACTGTATTATGTGGTAAAATGGGCGCATTTATGTCCGAGAGGCCGGTAATATTTTCATGTACAGTATGGTGGGCCCCCCAAGATCAACTCCCCTGTGGGCCCCAGACCCCCCAGTCCGACACTGTATAAAGAGGTAGTAGTCTATGCAAATTTTGGGGGGCAGTGCGTGTCCCTCTTTCGCTCCCAAAATTTCTGGACCTTATTTTAGTATATAACTGGACACGAGCCTATTAGGCCACGCTCTGTTAGTATATCTCTACACATGGGCCTTTTAGGCCTGGCTTTGTTAGTATATCATTGGACATGGGCCTTTTATATCACTGGACATGGGCCTATTAGGCCAGGCTATGTCAGTATATCACTACACATGCATACCTCCCAACTTATAGAGACTGCAAAGAGGGACACATCCGACCACGCCTCCAGCCACACACAAATTACATCACACCAGGCCATGCCTCTAACCACGCTCATACACATACATCTCAATTTTTTTAGACAGCCAAAGAGGGACACATGGTTCAATGTATAAAAATCTTTTTTTTTTTTAATGCATAACTATATGCGTGAATAGGTTTTTATTAACCACTTAACGACCGCTCACCGACTTTTGACGTCGGCTGGTGCGGGTCGTTCGTGGTAGACTTCGGGGTTTGCGGCGCCCGGCGCCGCAGCAGCGCTAGCATCTGGGCTGTACTACACAGCCCCGATCCCAGAGCATGTCCTGCGAGCAACGGAGTGCCGGGGAAACCTCCGCAACCCGGTGCTTTAACCTAGACCTAGAGTGGCCCCAGAGCTGTCTGTGTACTAAGCCAGTAACCAGGACACACTGTGTGCTGTCCTAATCACTGCCTGTGTCAGACTGACACAGATTATAATGTATTAGCATATATGAAGATGCTAATATATTACTAAGTGTAAAAAAAAAAGAATAAAAAAATAAGTAATAAATAAAAAATAAATATTTAATAAAAAAAAATTGTGCATAAATTACACACACAAAAAAACCTACACATATTAGGAAATCCACACGACCGTAATAACCTGTAAATTAATCTAACAAGTTAAGTGGAAATGTGAACGGTGAAAAAAAAAAAAATTAAAAAACAAAAAAAAATTAAAAAAATTCTGCAATTATTTAAGAGTGAACTTAAACTTTTCCCCCCATAATGTACAATTTGTCTCGAATGAAAAAGGCCTCATCCAGCTGCGTCATTGAAAAAAAATAAAAAAGTTACAACTGTTAAAACGCAAGGAGGCAAAAACTAAAAAAAAACGTTCTGGTCATTAACTACTTTTCAGGCCTAGGAGTTAAGGGGTTAAAATATTATCATAAAAAAAACACAATGGAATATAGATATTTTCAGGATTGAATTGCATCCAATGATAAAATATTAAGGGCGACGTCAGAAAATTGGCATCGCCGCGGCAGTTTCTAGGCACATTTAAACAGTGTAAAGTGCACCTGAAAATACGATCCTCTCAAAAATACAGCATCTGTTATACCTTGTATGGTAAACTTAATGCGCCTAAAAAGGAGCATTGCGTCTAAAAAGGTGCATTGTGCAATTGTGGCGCATAGCGTATCATTGGTAGTGTATGTAATGTGCCTCAATAGGCGCATTGCGTTATAGAGCCGCACAGCGTATCATTGCTACTATATGTAATGTGCCTTTTTAGGCACATTGCAATGTGTCATGCATGGCGTATAATGCGCCTAGTGTTGGAACATGTCGCCCTTAGTTATTATGTGATATACAGTTAGAAAGCAATCAGGTACTTTTAAAAGCAAGATTTATTGACACAAATCTATTTCCTAAATGAAAAAGAGGGACATTTATAGAGCTAAAAGTGATAGAAGGAAATGGGTTAAAAATAGGGACCGTCCCTCCAACATAGGGACACTTGGGAGATATGCACATGGGCCTTTTAGGCCTGGCTCTATTAGTATATCACTGGACATGAGCCTATTAGGCCTGGCTCTGTTAGTATATCACTGGACATGGGTAGGCCTGGCCTATCAGTATAAACACTGGACAGGTTTGGCCTGGTTCTATCAGTATATCACTGGACATGGGCCTATTAGGACTGGCTCTGTTAGTATATCACTGGACATGGGTAGGCCTGGCTCTATCAGTATATCACTGGACATGGGTAGGCCTGGTTCTATCAGTATATCACTGGACATGGGTAGGCCTGGTTCTATCAGTATATCACTGGACATGGGTAGGCCTGGTTCTATCAGTATATCACTGGACATGGGTAGGCCTGGTTCTATCAGTATATCACTGGACATGGGTAGGCCTGGTTCTATCAGTATATCACTGGACATGGGTAGGCCTGCCTCTTTTAGTATATCACTGGACATGAGCCTATTAGGCCTGGCTCTGTTAGTATATCACTGGACATGGGCCTATTAGGCCTGGCTCTGTTAGTATATCACTGGACATGGGCCTATTAGGCCTGGCTGTGTTAGTATATCACTGGACATGGGCCTATTATTCCTGGTTCTGTTAGTATATCACTGGACATGGGCCTATCAGGCCTGGCTGTGTTAGTATATCACTGGACATGGGCCTATTATTCCTGGTTCTGTTAATATATCACTGGACATGGGCCTATTAGGCCTGGCTCTGTTAGTATATCACTGGACATGAGCCTATTAGGCCTGACTCTGTAGTATATCTCTGCACATGGGCCTATTAGGCATAGTTGCCAACTTTTGAAAATGAAAATGCAGGAGACCTTAGTGGGCGGCGCGCGTAGCGTGCCGCGGCAAAAAATTTGCATGGACACGCCCATCTTGTCGGTTGCCATGCCCCTTCAAAAAGCCACACCCACTCCACCTAACTGCATAACGGCTTTGGAAGAAAGCCAGGTAGATGCCCTTATAGCCAGGTAGTAACCCCCAATAAGCAGGTAGTGCCCCTTACAGGCAGGTAGATGCCCCCTTGTAGCCAAGTAGATGCCCCCTCTGTAGCCAGGTAGGTGCCCCCCTTTGTTAGCCAGGTAGGTGCCCCCCTTTGTTAGCCAGGTAGGTGCCCCCATTGTTTGCCAGGTAGTGCCCCCATTGTTTGCCAGGTAGTGCCCCCTCTGTTGCCAGGTAGATGCCCCCTCTGTTGGCAGGTAGATGTCCCCTCTGTTGGCAGGTAGATGCCCCCTCTGTTGCCAGGTAGTGCCCCCGCGGTTGCCAGGTAGTGCCCCCTCTGTTGCCAGGTTGCCCCCTCTGTTGCCAGGTAGATGTCCCTTCTGTTGCCAGGTAGATGTCCCCTCTGTTGCCAGGTAGCTGTCCCCATCTGTTGCCAGGTAGTGCCCCCATTGTTGCCAGGTAGTGCCCCCATTGTTGACAGGTAGAGGACCCTCTTTTGCCAGGTAGTGCCCCTCTGTTGCCAGGTAGATGCCCCCTCTGTTGCCAGGTAGTGCCCCCATTGTTGCCAGGCAGTGCCCCCCATATAGCTAATAAAAATAAAATAATAAAATCCACTTACCTCACCAGGCTCCTGCAGCACGGCCGCTCCGGACGATCTCCTCAGCGGCGCAGGGGAAGTGAGAGCAGCCGTGCGTCACTCCCCTGCAGCCGAGTGTCACTTCCCCTGCGCCGCTGACCTGTATGTGCGGCGCACACACCGGCGCCGGACATACAGGGGGAGAAGGGAGGAGGGAACGATCCCTCCTGCCTCCTCCCTACACAGCGAGACTCCGGGCGGGTGGAGGAATGCCAACTCCCCCGGGAAGACGGGAGGGGACCCCAAATAGCGGGACCCCCCCGCCAAAAACAGGAGAGTTGGCATGTATGCTGTAGTGTCAGTCATTTTCCTTAACTGCAGCTGCATATTGGATTTCTGGCTAATGCAACAGTCTCTGTTAGATCACATGACCTGCACTCTGACAGACTCTGTGCTTTTTATGCGGACAGGAAGTTTCTCTCTATCCATTCCTATGAGACTGACTTTGACCCTCCCATAGGAATGTATAGAGAGATCCTTAACCCATAGTTGCCAACTTTTGAAAATGAAAAAGCAGGAGACTCTAGTGGGCGGCGCGCTATGCGCGCCGCGGCAAAAATTTGCATGGACACGCCCATCTTGTCGGTATGCCACGCCCCTTCAAAAAGCCACACCCACTCCACCTAACTGCATAACGGCTTTGGAAGAAAGCCAGGTAGATGCCCTTATAGCCAGGTAGTAGCCCCCCATAACCAGGTAGTGCCCTTTACAGGCTGGTAGATGCCCCCTTGTAGCCAAGTAGATGCCCCCTCTGTAGCCAGGTAGAGCCAAATTTGTAGCCAGGTAGATGCCCCCCTTTGTTAGCCAGGTAGGTGCCCCCCTTTGTTAGCCAGGTAGGTGCCCCCCTTTGTTAGCCAAGTAGTGCCCCCATTGTTAGCCAGGTAGTGCCCCATCTGTTAGCCAGGTAGTGCCCCATTGTTGCCAGGTAGTGCCCCCATTGTTTGCCAGGTAGTGCCCCCATCTTTGAGCCAGGTAGTGCCCCCACCTGTTAGCAGGTAGTGCCCCCATCTGTTAGCCAGGTAGTGCCCCCATCTGTTAGCCAGGTAGTGCCCCCATCTTTTAGCCAGGTAGTGCCCCCATCTGTTAGCCAGGTAGTGCCCCCATCTGTTAGCCAGGTAGTGCCCCCATCTGTTAGCCAGGTAGTGCCCCATCTGTTAGCCAAGTAGTGCCCCCATCGTTAGCCAAGTAGTGCCCCCATCGTTAGCCAGGTAGTGCCCCCATCGTTAGCCAGGTAGTGCCCCATCTGTTAGCCAGGTAGTGCCCCCATCTGTTAGCCAGGTAGTGCCCCCATCTGTTAGCCAGGTAGTGCCCCCATTGGTTGCCAGGTAGTGCCCCCATTGTTGCCAGGTAGTGCCCCCATTGTTTGCCAGGTAGTGCCCCCATTGTTTGCCAGGTAGTGCCCCCTCTGTTGCCAGGTAGTGCCCCCATCTGTTAGCCAGGTAGTGCCCCCATCTGTTAGCCAGGTAGTGCCCCCTCTGTTGCCAGGTAGTGCCCCCATCTGTTAGCCAGGTAGTGCCCCCATCTTTAGCCAGGTAGTGCCCCCATTGTTGCCAGGTAGTGCCCCCTCTGTTGCCAGGTAGTGCCCCCTCTGTTAGCCAGGTAGTGCCCCCATTGTTGCCAGGTAGTGCCCCCATCTGTTAGCCAGGTAGTGCCCCCATCTGTTAGCCAGGTAGTGCCCCCATCTGTTAGCCAGGTAGTGCCCCCATTGTTGCCAGGTAGTGCCCCCTCTGTTAGCCAGGTAGTGCCCCCATCTGTTAGCCAGGTAGTGCCCCCTTTGTTGCCAGGTAGTGCCCCCATCTGTTAGCCAGGTAGTGCCCCCATTGGTTGCCAGGTAGTGCCCCCTTTGTTGCCAGGTAGTGCCCCCTTTGTTGCCAGGTAGTGCCCCCATTGTTGCCAGGTGATGCCCCCATTGTTGCCAGGTAGTGCCCCCTCTGTTGCCAGGTAGTGCCCCCTCTGTTGCCAGGTAGTGCCCCCCATTTGTTAGCCAGGTTGTGCCCCATCTGTTGCCAGGTAGTGCCCCCATCTGTTAGCCAGGTAGTGCCCCCATCTGTTTGCCAGGTAGTGCCCCCATTGTTGCCAGGTAGTGCCCCCTCTGTTAGCCAGGTAGTGCCCCCATCTGTTAGCCAGGTAGTGCCCCATCTGTTGCCAGGTAGTGCCCCATCTGTTAGCCAGGTAGTGCCCCCTTTGTTGCCAGGTAGTGCCCCCTTTGTTGCCAGGTAGTGCCCCCATTGTTGCCAGGTGATGCCCCCATTGTTGCCAGGTAGTTGCCCTCTCTGTTAGCCAGGTAGAGCCCCCTAAAGCTAATAAAAATAAAATAATAAAATCCACTCACCTCACCAGGCTCCTGCAGCGCGGCCAGCTCCTGCCCGATCTCCTCAGCGGCGCAGGGGGAAGTGAGAGCAGCCGCGCGTCACTCCCCTGCAGCCGCGCGTCACTTCCCCCTGCGCCGCTGAACTGTATGTGCGGCGCACACACCGGCGCCGTACATACAGGGAGAGGAGGCAGGAGGGATCGCTCCCTCCTGCCTCCTCCCCACACAGTAAGACCGCGGGCGGGTGAGCGGCCGCTGCGGCCGCTTCACCCGCCTGTAGGAGCGGTCCCCCGCGGCGCAAGAGTAGCGCACCAGCGCTCCTGTTGCGCCGCGGTAATTTATAGGACCCCCGCCGCCTGCAGGCGGCGGGCGGACTGCCAACTCCCCCGGGAGGGCGGGCGGGGCCCCCAAATAGCGGGACCCCCCCGCCAAAAGCGGGAGAGTTGGCATGTATGCTATTAGGCCTGACTCTGTAGTATATTTCTGCACATGGGCCTATTAGGCCTGGCTCTGTAGTATATTTCTGCACATGGGCCTATTAGGCCTGGCTCTGTTAGTATATCACTGACATGAATAATACACTGCAATACAGAGGTATAGCAGTACATTATAAAAGCAATCCATCTTCACCATTAACATATTAGATAGCATTTATTGTATGAGTCATTGTGAAGATATCTGATAAATATGTCAATCACTGCTACACATCCGCCGGTACCCACAAGATCATGATGATGGTGGCAATGTGCTGAAGCTACACCCCTGTGTTGATGTACGTATATAGATCAATGGCAGGAAGGGGTATATAATGCGTATAACACCTCACAGCACCAACAGTAATAATTCTTAATTTCAGGTAAATTATTATCCATATTATCTCACCTTTCCTTATATACACTGGGGCAGATTTACCAATACTGTCTAACTCACAGGTGTCAAACTGCCGACCCTCCAGCTGTTGGGAAACTACAACTCCCATCATGCATTTGTATAATCTATAACATGGGCTAAGGGGAGTTTGTAGTTTCCCAACTGCTGGAGGGCCAGCATTTTGACACCCCTGGTAACTCAAGACAGTGTAAAGTTAGAGCAGACCGTCTAACACTGCACCACATTTATCATAAAGCTGATAAGCCTGGCATCTAGTCTAAGCTTACACCTTTTATTACTTGGCTTACTTCATACCCCTAACCGCGGCCACATTTTTGGGGCATTTTTTCACACACTCAGAGCCTGCCTCTGTTTCTTTAAGTCACGCCTCTTTTGGTGCACGAGGCACAGAAGTGTCTAGAAACCGTCTAACACATAATAGATGTCTGGACACCATTATTTTTGGCCTAAATTGCACCGGCAACCGCCTAGATAAATGTGCTCTAATGTTTCTTAGACTGGATGTTATAATTCCTCTCTGTCTTTCTTATAAATAAATAAACTAGTTAATATATATCTTATATACAATATAACTCTACAGAACGACATATACCCGGTCTTGGCCTTTCTTTGAGCCCCTGATGACTTCTTGTATCTCTCTCAGACTTATGAATATGTCTCTGTGCCCAAAGATGGCCGCCATTCCATCCCGTCACCATGGTTACACCTAGCAGGGAGGCCCACTATTTAAAGAAGCAGAAATGTGGCCATTGTATAAGGCCGGGAATGTGTTTACTGTGGTTAAAGAGCGGCCATTAACCAGCGAATTGTGGGAAGCGATGTTTACTTACACCTCCCAGTAACCATACGTTTTTTATTTTTCTTTCTAGTCATATGAGGGCTTTTTTTGTTTTTGTGAGACAAGTTTTACTTTTTAAAGGGGTTGTCTCACCACAAGAATTGCTTTTTATGTTAAAGATCTTGCAAAAAAAGTCACTTCGTAATATGTGTTCATTAACAGTGTCCTACCTATTCCTAGATATCCCCTCTTGTATGGGCTGCATCACCTTCTCAGGTTGCTATAGCTACAGACCTGTTAGGTCTCTCCTGATAGGTTGCCAGCACTGGTTGCTATAGCTACGGACCTGTTTGATCTCTCCTGATAGGCTGCCAGCCCTGGTTGCTATAGCTACAGACCTGGCTTGTACTGCAGCCTAGTGGAAGCCAGTAAACACGCCCCTGAATTCAAAAAGAAACAAAGAAAACAGGACTGAGGTGAGATGAATCAATGTAGTACGACAACCCCTTTAAGTGTTTTTACTTTTTAATAGTACCAAATTTTCTGGACCCAAAGGGGCCCTTTCCCAAGCCCCAAAAAACAAGAGCCCGGAAAATTTAAAATGGGCCCCCCCCCCAAAACAACCAAATTTAAAAAGTTGGGACCAGGCTGCAACGCAACACAACGCAACGTATCACCATTCACCAGTCCCTGATCTTCCTCCCACCTTCAATTTCACATTTTCCCCTTTTCCCTTTGTACATGCATTTTTGGGGAAGCTTTTACTTTTTCACCTACTTTTTTCTACTAATTTTTTTCACATTTTTCTTGATAGGTAAGGCCTTATTTTAATGTATTTCTTACATTAGATTTTTTTTTATAATATCAGGGAAAATGATAAAAAATTGTCACTTTTTTTTCATTTTTTATTTTTTTTTTACGGCAAAGTGGACTTAAAAAATTTTTATTAAATTTGGGATTTTTAAAAATCACAGACATTCATATTTAGGTGATATAAAGTTTTAGGATTGTCACAGGCGGGGGTTAAGAGTTAACAGTTTTTTGGGGGTTTTTTGTGTTTTTCTTTCATTTTCTTTTCTTTACATATTGGACCCCCACAAGGTCAGAAAAAGATCTTTGGAAGACATTTTTTTTAAAAACTTTTTTCTTTTTGTGATTTCCCCTATGACTGGGGCTGATATATTAGCCCCAGCTACAGAAGGCATACACCAGAGTCACTGCATATACTGCGGTCACTGACATTCTGTATACAACAATGGAGAAGGCAGGGACGGTAATAAACTGACCCAAACTCTGACAGACGACTCTCCTTTCTCCCAACTGCACAGTTAGTTTATACTTGCCAACTCTCCCGGATTTGTGCGGGAAGGCCCCAAATTTGCAAGAATCTTCCTTTTACTCCCGACAGAGTTGACAAACCTCCCCCCATTAGAACGGCCCCAGGAACCTGTTTCCTAGCAGTGGGCAGGGCGTTAGATGCTGCCCTAAGTCACCCGTTGGGGGGGGCCCAAATTGTTTGATTTGCTTCCTACAAAAGGGGTGGGGGGGGGGGGTTGGGGGGTTTTGGGGTATTTGGGGGGGGGGAAATGGGGGATGAAAATGTGTGTGGGGAGAGGGGGAAGGGGGGGGGGATGTGTGTTGGGGAAGGGGGGAAAAAAAATTTGTGGGGGGTTTGGGAAGGGGAAGGGGGGGAAAGAGTTGGGGTAGGGGGGGTAGGGGGGGGGGGGTGTGTGGGGGGGAGGAAATTGGGTTGTTTATCTTTGTTTTTTTGATTTTAGAGGAGGTTAGTTTGTAGAGTGGGAAAAGAGGAGGGGAGGTTTTTGGGGTGGGGAAGAGGGGGTTTTGGGAAAAATGGGAAAAATGGGTTTATAGTGGTGGGGGGGGGGGAATTTTTAGTGGGGGAAACAAAGGGGGAATTTAGAGGTCAGGGGGGGGTTGGGTAGTAATAAAAGGGGAAAGGAAAAAAGGGGTTTTTAAATTAAAGTGGGGGGTGCAGAGGTGGGGGGATTAGCACACAGGTTTTTTTATTTAGAAAAGCTGTGTTTTCATTTGGGGTTCATTCAAACTTTTCCCCAGGAGGAACAGGTGACACACAGCTTTTCTTAGACTGCAACACTGTTTAATGTGATGTATGGGGCATCACCCCAAAATTTTCCCGGGTGGGTGGGGGTAGACTAATAGTGTCTTTGAAAAAAAAAGGGGGAAAAATTTTTATCCCCCCCAAGTGGCATCCCCGGTGTTCTAAGATAAAAATGGGAGGGGTGGGAACCCCGCTTTCCTGGACAGTGAATTGGGGTATCCAAACCTTTTTAATGTTGTAATGTTTTTAATTTTTTTACAGCCTTCCCCTTTTGGGAATTTTTAAATGACAAAAGTGGATTTACCTTTGGGTATATTTTTTTTTAAATAAAATTTCTTAAAGAAGACTGTTTTCAAAGGGGTTTTTTTATTTAAATAATGGGAGATGCCTCTCCATTAGTATTGTTTTGGGGCCCTTTGGGGTCCCTCCCGGGGTTTTTTTGTACCTCCCAAAGGTGACACTAACCCCGTGCCCCTAATTTTTCCCCGTTCCAATGCACCATTGGAAACCTTTGGGAAAAGTTTTTGGGAAAACCAAACAGAAACAAAAACTCTCTAAAATTTATGGGCCACTTCTGGGGGGGCTGTGGGTTTGGGATTTTTATTGGGAAGGGGGGCCAAAATCTATGGACCTTCCCCAAAAAGGGAGTAAAGGCTGGGAAACGGCGGTTTTTAAACCCTTTGGGTGTTATGGAAAAAATTGGGGGGGGCCCATGTGTTTTTTTTTTTTGGGGAAAAAAAACTTTTTTATTGAGAATCCAACATTGGGATCCAAGTAATTTTAAAATAGGTTTCCCCCTTTTTGGGTTCTCAAATAAATAAATGGGTTTTTAAAAGGGGGAAAGGGATTCCACCCATAAATTTTTTACAAAAAAGGAAAATTACAAAAAAACAGCTTTAAGCCTGATACTATCAGAATTTGAAAGGGCCCGATTCCCGGTTTTATCCCCCTTTTTTTAAAAAAGCCAACCTGCACCACAAAAAGCAGATCATCGGGTTTTTGAGGGTCCCCCTTCTGATGGAAAAAAGGCAATTTTTGGACCCTTTGGGGTGTTGGGTACGGGGGTTTAAAAGTGAAAGCATGGTTTTTTGTTACCCCTTGGGGTTTTCAAAAAAAAAAACCCCTGGCTTGGGCATCAAGCCCCCCGCAAAGTAATGGAGAAATTTAAAAAAAAAAAATAGGGAAAAAAACCCCGGGCAAAAAAGTTTATTAAAAAAAAACCCCCCTCCCCCAAAAAATTTCCCTTTTTCCCGCATTTATTAAAAAACCCAATCCAATTCTGTCCGGGCATAGTTTCCCAAAAGGGAAACCTGGGAAAAAAAATAAAAACATTCCCCAAAAAAAATGAAAAATATAAACTCTCCTGCCCCATGAAGATCATGGGCCTTTCTCCAGGGAAAGGAGTTCAACTTGCACAATATGATTCTGAATTGTAATGATCACAGCTGCAGCACAATCTCCAGGTAGATGGCCCTCTGCCCGTCCCCCACAAAGAGATTGTAAGCTGTGCTCTGTACTCCTTTCTCCCGCCCCTCCCCCACCTTTCTGTTATGCATCCTATTGCCAACACAAATAGAACCCCCATCTATCACCCCATACTCCTATCACCTTCACTTATCACCTCATGAATGCCCCATAACCTTCATCTATACCATCATACCCCCATCACCTCTACCTATCACCCATCATCACCTCCACCTATCACGATATAACCTCCCCACCTCCACCCACTACCCCATGGCCTCACCACCTTCACCTATCACTCTATAGCCCCCTCACCTTCCCCAAACCCCAAACCCACCCCTTCACCTACCCCCCAAAACCCTTCCACCCCTCCCCTATTACCCCATGCCCCCCCCCCCCACCACACACTAATATAACCTCCTTACCTCCTCAAATCTCCTCAAATTGTACAGAGGGGGGGCACAGGTAGTGAAGTGGTAGAAAAAGTTCTAAAAGGTTGTGGGTAAAATACTGCAGGGATAATCAGGGCTTTGAAAGTATCAGGGTGGTTGGACAGGAGGAAAAGAAAAGAAAATAGAACAACACAGAAAAGAAGATGTCTCCTGTGAGTCATAGATATAACTGCACTGTAATCACTTGAACGTCTTAATCACTTAAACACTTAAGTATCTTTAACCCCTATATCTACCAGTTAAAAAAAACTTATGAGGAAAAATACAGTCTGCAGAGCCCGTGAATTGGTTTTTACCCCTATTTTATGTATGTGGGTAATAATCATTGTGCAGAGCCGTTAAATGTTGGTGGAAAAATTGGTAAAATGTAGGTTATATTCAGGAACAGTTTGGCAACATCTCCCAGCTCTCCTGATTGCTGTATAGGGTGTAATGGAGTAATAGAAGAAGTAAAATGGCAGGCCTAAGAGGCCTTCATTAGGTCCTTGTCTGACAACTGCTTGGCACCATACAATCATGTCTGCACCGTTTAACAGTTTAGATCCCCGTCTTATTGATGGGCTTAATGGTTAAAAAGCCGGGTGGCGTATCTTTTTACTTGGCTGTTAAAGGCAGGTGTCCGCAGCGACAGCTGGCACCTGTCATGTATGGAGTATGCCATGTATGGAGTATATATGGATTATGCTTAGTGAGTAAGCCCACTTCATACTCCCTTACTGACATCATGGCGAACAGTTATGTCATATGTCAGTAAGACCACACCGATTTATAAGCCAGTGCAAATTCAAGCACATCGCAGCATCACCTCAGGCTCAGGTTAGGTTTTTATGGCATTACCTGTGCTTTATAAATTACATACAGTGGTACTTTGAGATACAAGTTAAATTTGTTTTGTGACCTTGCTCTTAACTCAAATTGCTCTTATGGCAAAGCAAATTGTCCCTTAGAAATTAATTGAAACGTCATTGATCTGTTCCACGCACCCCAAAACCACCACTTTTTTTATATGTTTTCAACAATACATTTTTATTGAAAATTTTCGAAAAAGGAAAACAAATGTAATATCGCGTACAATTCGAATAATCACATAGGTTGTGCAGTGAGTATAATAACATAAAAGCAGTAGTCAGTAGTTTGAACAAACAATTTACAGACACTTGGTTGCAGAATAATCATTTTGTATCAGGTAGTATGACTAACTTGAAATCCAGTGAAAGATCATTGGAAAAGCCATAGAATCCTCTTGTTAGCGTTGTACCCAAGATACATCCAGGTGAGTCCGGGATTATTATCTAAGTATGCATGGGTTAATAAGTAAACAATCTGAATGACATATAGTGCATAGGTAACACTTAAGCTTTGTTATAGGGTCACACCGGATATATACCATTTTTACTCTTCGGGAGGTATTTTGATGTGAGTGAATAGCTTTACCAGTCCAAACCTGAGTGTGTGGAGTTACTGTACTCAACTTATAAGAACTAAGGGGAAGACAGGGGAGGAGAGAGGGGGGAGGTTGTGGTGGGGGGGGGGGTATCTGGTCACACCGGCTTGTCCATCACCATTATGGTACCTTTGAAATATTATATTTGTGAGAACTTATTGTTATCCATCCATTCCGACCAGTGCAAAAAGAATTTTGAAGCTTTTCCTTCCCAAAGGCTAGGATTTTTTCATACATGCAGTTTGTAGAGACAATTTCTGATACCTCATCAATTGAGGGGGGGAGTATAGCTTTCCAATTTCTGGTTATGGCTAGCTTGGCCGCTAGAAGAATATGACACACTAACTTTCTATTTATCAGGGGAACTGTTTCAATGCCAATCAAGAATAGAGCAAAGTCTGGGGAATGAGGGCATTGTATTTGTGCATACTTAGAGGTTAAAGTTATGATGTTACCCCAGAATTGTGTCAGCATGGGGCAGCTCCAAAATATGTGAATGAGAGATCCTTGGAGGCCACATCCTCTCCAACAATTTGCGGAATGCAATGGGTATATAAGTGAAAGGCGGAAAGGGGTGTAATACCATCTAGTTAAAAATTTCTGGTGTTGTTCCTTGAAGCTAGTAGAGGCGGAAGATTTGTGAGCCCAATGTAACGCTGTTACCCATTGAGATTCCGAGAATGAGACTCCCAATTCCCGCTCCCACTTGAGAATGTCATCTGTTTTGACAAAATCAAGGTTGTTCGTGATTATGTTGTATAAGATTCTTGAGCTTTTTTGAGATTTAGAAATTTTTTGGTCGAGAATGGATAGGATTGGAGTGAGGATTCTGGCCTTTTGAGTAGAATTTCGTCTGAAAAGGTGAGCAATTTGATTATATTGGAAAATGTCTTTAGGTGGGAGGTTATATTTGGTTTGGAGGGAAGAAAAAAGGGAGGAGTATATCGTTAACGAACAGATCTTGAATCTGTGTTATGCCTTGATTCTTCCAGCTGTTGAGGGAGACATGAGGCAGGGGAATATTGAGCACCTGGAACGGGATCGGTAGGGTACTAGAGGCTATGAGAGGGTATGCGTCGGGATTTAGCATATCCCAATACTTTAGTGATGTTTTGATCGGCATGGAGTGGGCTCCCTCAATTGCATCTGCAGAGTATGGGTTAAGCAATCTATCTTTTAGAGACACAGAATTTAACATGTCTGCTTCTATTGCAACCCATACCTTATTGTCTGAGGCGTTCCACCAGTGTTGAATTTGGTCGATAGTAACCGCGATATGGTAGGCTTTCAGTGATGGAAGGCCTAGACCCCCCCAAAACGTTCGCTTTTATGCATAATACCTGATTTAACCTGGGGGCGTTTTGATTGCCTCACATATTTGTTCATTTGAGCTTGGAACAGGGAAAATATGGAGTTTGAGATATGGATAGGTAGAGCTCTTAGGAAGTAAAGGATCTTAGGGAGAATGAGCATTTTATAAAGAATGATGCGACCTAGCCATGAGTTATCTATTTTGGAGATTTTATTTAATTCCTTTTGCAAATTTTCATGTAGGGGAATGAAATTTGATTTCAATAGGTTTGAACTTCTTTTAGTGAGTACAATCCCTCATGGCTAGGTCGCATCATTCTTTATAAAATGCTCATTCTCCCTAAGATCAAAGAGAAATAATATAGGAATGTTTCGCAATCTGGATTCCTGAGACGGCCGGGTCAGAGCGGATGGATTCTGCCAGGGGTTCCATGATGAGGACAAATAAGAGGGGGGACAGAGGACAGCCTTGTCTCGTACCGTTAGTTATTTGAAAGGGTTTAGATAGTAGGCCCATTGGATAAAACTCGGGCCGAAGGTGCGGAATAGAGGGATCGTATCGCTTGAAAAATAGGTCCTGAGAATCCAAAGTTTTCCAACACCTTAAAGGCAAAAGTCCATTGGATTCTATCAAAGGCCTTCTCTGCATCTAGTGAAAGAAGCAGAGAAGGCAATTTCTGGGTTTCAATATGGTGTATGATGTTTAGCAGATGTCTAGTTGCGTCTGGGGCCTGCCTACCCTGCCTACCACCTGATCGGCTTTTATCAGCGAAGGCAAGATGTCTACTAGTCGATTTGCAATCATTTTTGCATAGATTTTTGTATCTGAATTCAATAAAGAGATTGGTCGAAAGTTAGCAGGGTTATCAGGGGATTTCCCTGGTTTAGGAATTGTGACTATAGTCGCTTGTAGCATTTCTATCAAGAAAATTTTTATTGATTTTCCAAATATAAACATAACCATACTGACATATCCACAGTTCTAGGTACAATTTACTTTTATTTTTGAAGGTTGACATAGGAAAAAAGAAAAAAGGGTTTTTGGGTTTGTTGTACAGATTATCTTGATTCCCCAAAACATCAAGACCCCTAAAATTAAGGGCAAATACAGTTTAAGCGCTTTCCCAACAGAGGAAAGGATATTTGTCAGCAAGGGACATAGATAAAAAAAAACAGTGCAAACAGGGGTTTTGCGATCCCAAGAGAGAAAAAAATGAAAAAAAAATTAGGATCAAACCCGGGACCTAGCGGTCCTCCCCAAAGTATAAAGGGGATAAAACCTTTTTTACCCCTACAACTGCCTACCCGGATCGGATTCCCGGGGGGGGGACTACCCGCTTTATTTGTGTCTCCCCAAAGACCCTGCTAAGCTACTTGCCCAATTTCCCAATTTGGTTTTCAGGAATGGGCGATGTTAAGGGTAATCCAGAGACCGGGGAAAAAACCCCTCAATAAAAATTTCCAATCTTCAAAAAAATTTTTCCCCCGCCTGAGTGTCTTTCTTATCTAAACATTTAGCCTGTCCATACACTTTGGGTTTAATACCCTGGATCACCTACTAATGGCGGGGCCCTGGGTTTCCCCGCCACGACCCCAAATAGGCCCCGCTTGGCCCCAAAAAAGCGACATGCAGTCCTTACTAAAATGAAAAACTCTTTGCTAGTTGGTGGTTATGGAATAGTAGCATCTTGGGGTCAAGAGGTACCGAGGTCCCTATTTTGGAATTCAGTTCATGAAAGGTTGGCCCAGAAGTTCCCGCTACAGGACATTTCCATAAACCCAGAGCGGGTTATCAGAGGCTCAGAGCATTTGGGACATCCCCTTTTAAAGTCGGTCGGGAAAGGAGGGTTGGAGGGATATTAAAAACCGAAGATACTCGATGGGCCACTCGGAAGTTGTTCTCTCCGGGCCCTCACTGAATCATCCCTCCTAACTCTAGTCCAAAACCTCCAGAACACCCCCTGCAATATTACATCGGGGGAAATCAATTTCCCCAAACCCTGAAACCCCTATCTGCATTACCTCATCTTGGGCCCTTGAGGCCTGAAGAGGGGGGACGGGAGGAGAAAGCTCGCCACCCCACAAGATTAAAAATTTGGGTTAGGTTTGATAAATGGGGAACAAGTTGACTTTAGTTTTAACAAAGCTAATGACTTTTTTAAAAATAGGGATTTCTTTTTAAAACCATTGATTTTGGCCCTCAAATGATAAAGCCCTGCCCCCCTGCAGTTAAAGATGATAAATATTGACAGCCCCAGTTCCCCCCATGTGTTGGGTACCTTTTTCTTTGGGCCGGATAAAATCTGGGTGCCCCCCCCCAAATTGGAACTTACTTGCCGGGAAAAGGAAGGGCCCGAACAATTTTTTGGGGTGCCCCAGGCAAAAGGTGTCTCTAAAAAACACACCCTGTTTAGTATCGGGGGAGACCCTTTGTACGGGTGTGTGGGGGGGCATTTAAAGAGTAGGGGGGAGCCCATAGATTCTAGGGCCCGTGTTCGAAAAATATGACGACTTTTTTCACGTCCATTCCGTCAAGAAAAGGGCCAATTATAAATTTAATTTTGGGGAGATTTAACCCCCCCAACCTTTGGGGGACAAATTTTTTGAGGGCTATGCGTGGGGCGTTTACCCTCCATATGAATTTCGGAAAAGCGGGTTTAGTTATTTTACAGATATGTTGAGTAAAAGGGGATGGTTTTTGTAGAGAAAAGAACCTAGAAAGCTAACCTTTTTTAATTAGGTGGCTGGGCCAAAAGAGGCAAGGGCAAAGATGCCCATCTGGTCAGTTCCCACAAACTTCTGGATCAACGGGGGAAAATTCGAGAATGACTATTCAGGGGAAACCCCTATTTGATGCCCAGGTATTTGATAGTTTTCCCTAGTGACCCTAACCTAAAAGTGATAAGAAGCGCTGTAAAAACTTCGACTTCCCCCGGCGGGGATATATCAAAATTTGGTTTTTTTGGATTTTTACTTTAAACCGGAAATTGGCCAAAGGTCTTTAGACCGCAAGTATAAAGGGGAAACTTTTTAACGGGGAAGCACAAAAAAAGCAGATCGCCCAAAAAGCAAATTTAGAAAATTACCTATTTTAACCCCTTCAAAGCTGGCCGAGCTTGAAAATATCGTGATATTGGTTCTATACCAGGTTGAACAGCGGGGGGGGGTGAAAAGGGGCACCCCTCCACAGGGGAAGGAGTCAGAGAGAAAGCCCGGTATAACCAACCCTTTGCCTGGGTTTTAGTATAAGGGGGATATGTTTTGCGAAAGGAGCCCCCGGGGCCCCGCGCAATCAAAACTTTATCTAACCAACCCCAGCTGACATTGTCAAATGCTTTTTCAGCATAAAAACTGAAAAATAGAGGGTTTGGTTTGGGGATTGACTTTAACATCGTCTAAAACCAAAAAAGACCTTGCGGAAAATTGGGAAAAAACTCCCGACCGTGCTGTAAAAATCCCACTTGAGGACTGAGATTAATTTTGGGGAATACGGAAGCAAGGCGATCAGCCAAATTTAGAGATATTTTTAAAACCACATTTGATAAGGGGGATGGGGCATAGCAGAGGGAAACCCTAGGTCCTTCCCCCCGGGTTCGGGAATACCCGTATATGAGCTTCATTCATACGTGGGGGGGATCCCTGACCCCTGAGAAAAGAGTTATACAGCCCACCCAAAGGGGGAGAGACCTCAGGGGGGAGTAGTTTAAAGAACTCAAGTGTACCCGTCTGGCCCTGGGGTTTTTGATTAGAAAAACTTTCGGGTGTAAGGGCCAAAATTTCCCTCGGTTAGGGGGCCTCAGGAGATTTTGTCGTCCCCGGGAAAATTGGAAAAGGTAGTTTCCCTAGCAAACGTCTGACTCCCCTATGGGTTCTGACGGATTCAATCAGAATAGACCCCTGAAGATCTGAGTGAGTCATTGCCATCGTTTTTTTGGGATCCCTGACTTTTTTTTTAACCGATAATAAAGTTACAAGGTCTAAGCCCCGGCAAGTGGGGGCCCAAAACTTACCCGGGTTTTTTCCCAAATTAGATAGACGGGCATCAGCTAGAGATTTACGGGATTTTTGCTCTGCTGAAGCCAGTGCTCATATTCACTCTTTTCCCCGCTCCAGGACCCCAATTTTGCCCCAGGCTGACAAAATTTGAAGGAAGAATAGGAGGACCTAAGCTTTTAAAAGGGGAATTTTTTCTATTTTGGTCGTATCAATTTTTTTTCTGGAGGCAATTAAGGGTATAATTGGCCCCTTAGGACCCCCTTAGCCGTCTCCCCCAGCAAATGGGGGGGGGTTTTGCGTGGGCCTCGTTATCCTTTAAAATTCAGTCCCCAATTTTTAAGGGGTTACCAAAGTCCTGTTATCATATAGATATGAGGGAAGCGGATATTTTCCCTACCTCTTGGGGGAAAGTGTAAAATTTTAGAGATACAGGAGCATGATCAGATAATCAGATCTCCGTAAAGTGTATAACCCTTGAGGTAATGCTGGGGAAATCAGCAGGTATCAAACAGCCACGACGGGGAGGGGGGGGGGAAAAAAGAGTATCCCTGTCCCCTGGGGGGAGAACCTCCAAATGTATTCAATTGGGGGAATTTTAAAAATCTGGGGGTACGTCCCTGTGTGCCGCAGGGGTGGGCCCATCCCCCAGAAGCTCATGAACCATATTTAAATCTCCTCCTATCACTTTGAGGGGGGGGGGGTCAGCTAGAAACTTTTTCCCCCAAAGTTCTTCAAAAAAGGCCTTTTTTATCCCCCTTAGGGCCATAAATATTAAAAAAGCCAATGGTATTTGGCAGAGAATAACAGGAGCCTAAAACATCTCCCTTTAGAATCAACATTTCTTCCACCAGCTGTGTTTAAAGTTCCCATGGATGGTATCACGACCCGCCCTTTTTCTTTACCCCTGGGGGCCATAAACATGGCCCACCCCCCTTGTTTTTTTAAACTGAAAAAGTCCTTCTACCCCCTGGGGTTTCCGGAGCAGGGCAATGTCAGCATGTAGTTTTCTCAAAAAGACGGGATCATTGCTCTCTTTTCAGGCGATCGGGCCCTTGACATTCCAAAAATTACCTTAACCTTTGGCTAATATACTGGGAAACCATCTATGTTAAACACAACTTTAGGATCATGTGGGGCAATAATTGGGGGGGAAGGGGCCAATAGCCCAAAAGGAAACGGGATGGCATAGGCATTCCCAGAAAACATAAGAAAAACACGAAACACAGAAACAATGTACCGGGACCCATTTTGGGTCGCAATAAAGGGGAAACAGCGTCCCAAAAACACCTCAGGGGAAAAGGAGACATCAAAAATATCTCCGTATGGGCGGGGAACTTTCCTTCTTTCCCAACTTTTTGGTATAACAGCTGCAATTTTGAACAGCTGAAGGAGCACCCAAACCCCAATGACTGATTTTAAGACACAGGAAGATAATCGGGCAACAGTATTAACACGCTATTCGTCCAAAAAGGGGGAAAACCCCCATTTGCTGCAAGTTCAGGGATAAGGTGAGGCCGGACGTTTGCGTTGCTCTATCGGGATGTCTTCCCGATTTGAGTTTGGTCCCCCCGGTGGGAGCCTTGGAGGGCTTAGTGGTGGGAAGAAGGGGAGGGAGACAGAGGAGACCGCTGAGGGGACCCCGTTTGGAATATTCCCCGCTCTTCCCATATATTCCCGGGGGCCCCAGGGGTTGAAAAGGAGGGGTGAGTTCCTTTTTTATGAAAAAAAGAAAAACGCTGGGTACAAACAGGGGCAAACCTTTCTTGCCTCTAAATAGCTCTGTGCAAATATCGAGAAGCTCTTGAGTTTTGCAACTAGAGAAAAACTTCGAAATTAAGTTATGGCCCCTTTAAACCCTTTGACCGGAGCGAGAGACTTGTAAGACCTCGAATTTGGCTTTTCCCGCAAAGTTTTAAATATTTTACAATAGTTGTCTTGGCCCTTGGGGATTATCTCTATTTAAAATTCCCTTCGTTTTGGGGGTTGGCCCCCCCTTCCAGTTTGGGGCCAGTAATGGGTCTTTCAAAACCCCCGGGAGCGCTTTGAGATACCCCAAAAGTTCTGGAAGTTCTTGTCGCAAAACGTGGTCAGGGCGTGTTGTGAGGGGCGATCGGAGGCCAATTTTTCTAAGATTGTTACGCCCAGAGTGGTTCTCTAAAGTCTCAAATTTTGTCGGCCAAAAGCTTTTTTCTGATAAGACCCCATTTCCCGCTGTGACCGCATGGGATCGGTCCATTTCCAAGGCCCAACCCCGAATTCTAGTTCCCCCCGGGGGTCCCCATGCCCCTAATTTCCCTTTCCCCTTGCGAAAAATAGGCCCCGACAGCTAGGGATTTTTCCCCGTAGATCAGGGGGAATTTGACGGCCACTTCCCCTCCTATCTTTTTATAATTATCTTCTGGTATGCTTGATGCATCAGTAAGGTCTGCTTTAGCAGGAAATTTAGGACTGGCCGATGGGGTAGATAAGGCTTCCCAGTCTGAGCCCTTTTGCATAGTGCCAGAGTCCCCTGTAATAACTGCCTGGGCTCTCTCAGATTGGGTCAACTGCTTGGCGGTTTTTGATTTTCCCATTTTTAGGAGGTAGCGTTCCATATAAGGGGCTCCTGGGACATGGGTAATGTCAAGATAGGAAAAAAAAGACCCCAGTGGGTAGGTGCAGACAAGAGTCCTGATAGTTAGGGAGCTGTGATATGAAGTGTAATAGCGCGGCAGTATAGCATTCAGCTATGGAGAAGATAGCCGGTAGCAAGTCCTTACTGAGAGACAGCCACAACTAACAGACCTTCAGTCAAAGCTCAAGGAGTAGCTGATTAGATTAAGATAGAAGAGCTTTAAATGGGTAGTCCTCGGGCGATTCTGAAGCAGGAGAATATCCTGTGATGCCGGTGACCACAGCAGTTAGGAGGGCAGGATAACTGACTGCCCAGCTAAATAGGCCGTCTCCCAATTGTGAAGGAGAGCAGGGGGATGTCTGGGGGGTTGATTAGACCGCTTTTCCTAGTCCCAGAAGCGTGGGGCTCTTGCCTCGGTGTGGTTGCTCAGGGACCTAAAATGGCCGACACCACCACTCTAGGGCTCAGCAGAGATGAAATGGCGCCAACAGGAACCGCTGCAGGGGATGTCCGCGGGCTGTTGCGGAAGTGGCCGGGTGTTTAGTGTACCTGCTTGGCGCGTCCTCTGACTTCCCCACGAGAGGTTAGCTGCGGGGATGTTCTCGCCTGCTGTTGTGCCCGAGCGCAGCCGCCCGCTCTCCTCGCCCCCTGCCGCGATACCTCCGATATAGCGCACCGGACTTGAACGGTGGTGTCCGCTAGCGAGCCCGAGACTGTGGGAGCTGTCCGGGTGGGTGTCCGCCGCCGAAGGTCGGGTTTTTCTGCTGGTTTGTGGTCGCGGTGCTCCGGAGCCTCTGCCGCCGCCTCACCACATGTCGGCGCCGGAACCGGAAGTCTCCGCTTGTAGCATTTCTGCTGGTAAGGTACCCTCTGCCATCGCTGAAGTGCAGAGCTCGACTAAATGGGGACCTAGCATTGAGGAGAAGGCTTGAAAGTATTCAGTAGAAAAGCCGTCTGGGCCTGGGGCTTTTCGTCTAGGGAGGGTATGAATAGTGCAGGAGACCTCAGCTAGAGAGAAAGGGACATTGATTTTGTCTAAAATGTCTTGGGGGTACAGAAGGGAGGTGAAGGGAAGATAAAAAGGATTGAATTGCATGGGGAGATGAGTTTTGGGTTGTGGGATCATCTTTTAGATTATAGAGTTTGGTATAGAAGTCACTAAAGGCGTCTGCTATGGCTTGTGGGTTAGTTATTTTATGAGATCCATCATTGGACATCAGATGCGGTATGGCCGATTTGTGGCGTGTTAAGGCGACTCTACTAGCCATTAATTTCGAAGGCTTGTTCATAGATTTATAGTAGGCTAATTTTATGTTTTTGGTGTGGTTATCAAAATTCGCTAAGAGATGTTCTCTCATAGCTTGTCTAGCTTTATATAGCTCAAGGTGGTTTGACAGAGATGGGGTTTGTTTTTGTTTATTTTCTAAAGTGGATAGGGTCTTAACTAGATCATCCCACTTTTTGAGTCTTTGTTTTTTGATGCTAGAGGAAAGTTGAATTAAAATGCCCCTGATGTAAGCTTTATGCGTGTTCCATAATATAAATGGGTTGGTGCCGGATCCTTGATTCAGGTCGAAATACTGTGCTAGGTGTTTTAGAATAGTTTTTTGATGGGAGGGATCTGATAAAATTCTAATGTTATTTTTTCATGTAAACGGCATTGGGCATTCAACGCTGTTTTTATTGACAATGAGACAGGGGCATGTTCTGACCATGAGATAATGCCAATGTCGCATTTACCTACTTTTTGCAAAGTCCATTTGTATACCAGGAACATATCGATTCTGGAGTAGGACTGGTGTCTTGCTGAGTAGTAGGTGAAGTCTCTTTCCGATGCATGGAGACATCGCCAGGCATCGTAGAGGGATGCTTGAAAGGTCCAGTGCCGGAGACCATGATGAGATAAACTTGTATTTGATGAGGAGTCCATCGAAGGATCTGAGATGATATTGAAATCCCCGCATATAATAAGGGTCCCCCGGGAGATTCTTTTTGCTGTTTTAAGAGTTTTGTTTATAAATCTAAGTTGGCGGGAATTGGGAGCATAGAGATTAACAATTGTATATGTTGTGTTGTTCATTTCGCAAACCAATATTATAAATCTGCCATTGGGGTCTAAAACTTGGTCTAGGAGACGAAAGGCCACTGTATCTTTAATGGCAATGGCTACCCCAGCTTTCTTTTTGTCTAGGCAGGAGAAAACAATATGGGGATACTTATGGTGGTGAAATCTATGCGTATCGTATTGGACCAGGTGAGTTTCTTGTATACATAATATGTCAGCATGTTGAATGGCAGCTTCCCTCCACATCATTGAACGTTTAAAGGGACTATTCAGCCCCCTAACGTTCATCGAAACCAACTTCAATTCCATTGGCAGTGTAAGGTAGTCGCTAATGTGATATGGCAGAACCCCACCACTGTATTGTTTCTAAAGATGTAAAACCTATGATTGATGGATGCCAGTGTGACCAGGGGGAAGAGGGAGAGGGAAAAGATAGGAAAAACCAATAAGAAATAACTTGTAACCAACATAAGTAGGCAGACAGAGTCTGCGCAAACTCCAGGGGCGGAGAATTTGCCTAAGGAAGACATTTAAATTCCAGCCCTTTTATGGGTTTCGGGTAAGAGAATAAAGACAAAATGTGTAGCACGTTCACTTAATTACAGTGGACCACTCCCTGGGAATTTTGGAGACGGACGGGACAGTTGGTGAGGAGGTGTCACTTGTAGGTGGGAGGTTCCAGGTTAGCAGCATTTTTTGGCCGTCTTCTGGAGAAGTAATGACATGTGATCTTCTATCTCGCCGAATTATCAATTTTGTTGGGAATCCCCACGGTATTGTATGTTGTTGTTTCTAAGAACTGTCGTAACTGGCAAATTTCTTCTTGCATTCAAGGTATATTGCGAGAGATCGGCGAAGATTTTGATTGAAGAGTAGGGGCTGGGAAGCTGGTTGGCTTGCTTTGCCGCTTGTAGGATATGATCCTTAGTATGATAGAAGTGGATCCTAGCCAATACGTCGCAAGGTACGGACTCATCTAGGTGCTTGGGTCTTGGTAGGCGATGAGCTCTGTCTATAATGAGTTTGTGTTTCGAACAATTAGGGAGCAATGCCTTGATGAGACTTTGGAGGTAGTGTTGCAATTCTGAGTTTGAGACTGTGTCTGGAATGCCCCTAAACTTCAGATTGTTGCGTCTGCTTCTATCTTCCAAGTCAGCAAGTTTCACCTTGAGATTGCTTAGTTCGTCTTCCACATTATTATGAGCATCAACCAGCTCTTTAAATGAGCCTGAGAAAACTCCTCCATTTTCGTTTCCACATGCTGTACTCTCTCTCCTACGCTATCTAAGTCGGTTTTTAGAGCTGAAATGGAGGATTGCAAATTATTCTGTAGGGATGTGCGAAGAGCTAACATCATGTCTTTCAATAAGGAAGGGGACATGTCTTGGTCCGTAATTTGGAATGAGTCCAATGAGTCTGGGGGTTGTTCAGAACCACTAGCTGGAGTGATAGTCGTTGGACGCAGCTCAGCAGCTGTGTCCACAGTTTCGCTTTTTGCTTGACCGGGGCTATTGATAGGTGATTTTTGGTCAGGAGTAGGAGGGCGATTAGCCGAGAGCTCCATATCTGGAGGAGTATTCTTTGAGTTGTTGTTACTCCTTTTTAGAGATGAGGGGTCTTTTTCTGGGTTTAGTAGCTTGAGTTGGGGGATAGTCGGCTTGTGATGAGTGGGAAGACAAGCAGGAGGATTCTGAGAAAATTGAGTCCCTATGCGGTGGATGTTTGGAAGAATGTCTGGTAAGAACTCCGTCCGTCTCCAAACTCCTCCCTATGTTGTTTGGAGTGAAGAAAGAGGTTAGGTTTAGGGATTTACCGCTATCTTTTGGTCTTTTGTGTGGACCCATTGAATGAAAATCTTCAAAAGTATTGCAGTAGAGATGAGGGAGGAAGTTTAGGAAGTAACCAGGCTTTAGAAGGGAGTGTCCACTATTACTTTACATTGTCAACGAAGCAGTGGATGTTGCTGAACCCAGGGCTATTGAGGGGGGGGATTTAAATCATAATGTCTAGTATGCTGGGACTAAACTGGACTATGGGCCTGGACGCCCATACCTGTTCGTGGATGACCAGAAGAGCAAATACTTCACTTTCTCTTAGTCGTTAATTTAAGGAATATATAAATAGCAGTATTGGGAGATTGAATTAGTGTAGTAAGATTAAAGCGCCACTAGGTGGTGGCTGAGTACTCTGAAAGAGAGACCTGAATATGGGTTGTAGTAGTATGGTTTACAGGATCCATCTATATATTTAAATATGCTAATAAACTGAAGATATTTCCAACAGATTCTACTTTACAGTATATGTGTGTTTAAATTACTCTTGGTATGTGTATTACAGTTATATTCTAGTCCATGAATATGTTGGAGATGAGTAGAAGAGATGGAAATGTGTTACAGGAGTATAGCAGTAAGAAAATGGTAGGATTAAGAATACCTGTGTGTGACGGAGTTACTGTTGTGGGTGAGTACAGCTAAGTTTACATTAACACCAACTATCACATTACTATGAATGGAGTTTAGCAAATAGACAAATAAAATGATGCAACCTAGAAGGATATTTTAAGTAATACCGTATGGGTGTGAAAAGACACAGATGCAGAATTACTAGGGAGACCCATAGATAGGAATAGCAGGTAAACAGGATTTAGCACTAGTGAAGTAGCTGTCCTCTTATTCTTTGGGAGCAAAGATTCCAGGGTGGTCTTAGGACCTCAAATATCAGACTTCAGTCCAGGAAGCTGTGGCAATAGTCCGGTGGTGATAAAGTCACAAAAATGGTAATGTTGAGTCAGGGACAGTCTCGCTGCATAACAAGGCCTTATGAATAGGGGATTTTTGACTGCAGTGCAGAGTAGTGGTCCGACCGGTCGTGGGGTCAGCTAGCCAGCAGAACTCCATGCGAGGCGCAGAACACTGGGTAAGATTTAGACTCCTCGGGGGACAGGCAAGTATATTCAGGATTTTCGCCTCTTTCAGCTTGAATGAGAGGTTTGCCTATGAATGCCTGGCCGAGGTGAGTGGTGAAAGGTATCGTCCGAGAACGTCAGTGTGCACCGCTAAGAACGTTAAGTCCCACGCAGTTTTGTGGTCAGGGTCTCGTCCCTTTGCTTTTTGCCTTATGAGGGTTGAGAGTTCCGGCAAGGGAGCGTGTGGAAGCTGCTCCGATCCCTAAGGATCTTTGGTCTGCAGATGCGGTATGTGTGTTGTTTAAGATGGCATCTGGTAAGCGCCCAGGAGCGCGCCAAAACCCAGCGCCAGTGAACCGGAGTGCTGTGGTGGGTTGCCGGACCGCTATGGAGAAGTCCAGGGCCGGTGTGGTGTCTGGGAGCGCCGCTGGCACTTTCGGAACCTCCCGGATCTATTTCCAATGACCCCCACAGTTGCGCACGGAGGCCCGGTCTCAGGTAAGTGAAGATGGCGCCCGTCGCACCCGCAGAAGACCGCCAATCGTCTACCACCCGGGGCCCAGCAGAGATGGGAATTCTTCTTACCGGGAGTTGGACGGAACAGGATCGGGCTGCGCTCACAAATTCATTGTAGACTGCTGGAGATCTTCCGAGCGTCTCAGGTCTGTAGCTCCGGTTCCCTGCTTCAGGCAGCCCGTGGGCCGCGCAGGCCTAGGAGAGGCTCCGTTTTCTATGTGTGGGCTAGATGATAGCTACAGACTTTGAAAAGGCACGGTTAGGAAGAGTGTGACCTCTAGAGCTGCTTATTCGCCTGAAAAGCTCTTAAAAGAGCTGTTAAAATTGCAGATGTCGCTGGATTCAACTGGATTCTCCTCCTGTGAGACATGTCCGGCTCCATCAGCGTCCAGGCCACGCCCCCTTTTTTATATGTTTATTAACAAACATGCACACTGTATGAATATACTATATACAGTGTAACAAAAGAGAATGTGTAGCGAGTGGTGCCGAGCTCTGGCCCACGGGCCACAGGCGCACCCGTGCCCTCTCCTCGGGGTGCCTGCCGGGGACGGGTGGCGCCGCTGGCCGCAGGACGAGCCGCGGGCGCACTTGCTCTGTGTACTCACCACACCACGTTCTTGTTCCGTCCACGTCCTCTGCCGGCCGAGGTGCACGCGCCCTCTCCCTAGGACGCGCGCTTGTTCATGTAAATTTAAAGGGCCAGCGCACCGGTAATTGGCTAATTGCCGGGCGCTGCCCCTATATATTGGTTCGGCCCACAGTACTTCCCTGCTGTATCTATGGTGCCTCGTGCCTTAGAAAAAGCGTTCCTTAAGTGTGTTCTTGCCTTGCCGTGTACCCGACCTTTTTGCTACGTTTCTCGACTCCGAATCTCTGCCGCCTGCCCTGACCTTCCTGCCTGCCCACGACTACGGTTCTTGTCTCTCAATTCTGTACCTCGCTGCACCTCGGCCGTCACCGCAAGCCGGCCACGTCAGGGGTAGCGACCTGGTAGAATCCCGCCGCAGCAAGTCCATCCCGCTTTGCGGCGGGCTCTGGTGAAAACCGGGACCTACTTAGACTCCGCTCCCTGGCGTGGTTGCTGCCACCGCTTGCGTTGGTCCAGTGGATCCACTACCCAGCCGTTACAGTTAGATCCAGCCATGGATCCCGCCAAGGTGCCCCTGCCAAGTCTTGCCGATCTTACGACCATTGTTGCCCAGCAGTCGCAGCAGATCACGCGACAGGCACAGCAATTGGGCCAGCTCTCCGCCATGATGCGACAACACTTGGCGTCCCAGCAGCAACCGTCTTCTTCGCCGGTGATTCCATTGCCTCCTGCCGTCCCACTGGCATCCGTAGGCCCGAAGCTTCGTCTACCATTACCCACCAAGTTCGACGGGGACCCGAAGCTTTGCAGAGGTTTTTATTACTCAGTGCTCCATGCCGTGGAGCGATGGCCGCCCAGTTCCCCACGAAAGGTCAAGAGTGGCTTTGGGGTGAGCCTGCTATCCGAAGGGGCCCTGGCTTGGGCGAAAACCCCCTTGGGCCCCCGGAATGACCCTGTGACTGCAGACCTGCAGACCTTCCTCTCAAATTTCCGCACTTTTCGAGGACCCAGCGGGGGCGTCTTCTGCCAAAAAGGGACGCCCCCTGAACCTTCGTCAGGGAACCCCCCGTAGATGCTATGTGGCCCAGTTCCGCACCTACGCTGAGCTTTCCTGGAACGACCCACTCTCTGCGCCACTTTCAAGAAAGGTCTGTCCTGCGGGGGTTTAAAGGCCCATAGCAGCCAGAGACCCTCCTTCCCGGGTGAACTTATCCACCTGCCACTCGCATAGACGTCTTTTCACTAAGACAGGGGGACTCGCCAGAACTGACTCGGCACGACCTCCCCGACTACCTCTTTGGCCCCTTTTTCCAAGATCTCCAACCCACTTTTCGCGGGGCCCAACGGGGAAACCCATCAGGGGGAGGGGCGCCCATTTTGTGGGAAGAAGAGCGTCCCGCCGCAGCGGGGGATATTGACCCCACGCCCACCCGGACATTTCGCAGAAGCTTCCCAGCGCCCCCACACACGGAACCGCTCACCCGGGGCCCCCGTAGGAGAGGCTCCATATTGCAATTCCCCTCTCCCCACGTTTAAATTTTGCCATGGATAATAAACGGAGCGGTCTATCGCTCCAGGCCCCCCCTCCTATTCCCTCTCCGGGAACTTCTTCATGCTTCCTTGGTGCCCCCCTTACCGCCTGCCATGACCGTCGGAGAAGCCCCCTGCTTAACCTTCTGCAGTGGGAGCTTCTGACGACCCTTCAATTCAAAACCCGCCATGTCCCACTTTGTGGGGGTTTTTCAAAAGGGAAGAACTCTTTTCACGTTTCCCTTTGGCGATCCTGTTGGGGCTACCCGGCTGCAACGTCACCCACACGCTTGATTGGAAGACAGCGGGGTCCAGCGGGGGGGATGGGAGTTCCAGGATCTCGTTTGGTGGACGACCCCGTCCCACCTCTTCTCCACCAGCCATCCTTCAAGTCTCTGCCGGGTCTGCCAGCGAGTACCAGGCCTTCGGGACTTTCCGGGAGAAACGGCTGAGACTCCCGCCCCCTTCACCGTATGCGCCCGATCCCCTCCCCTGGTACCACCCACCGCGGGAAGGTCTCCCCGCTGTCCGTGGCCTGAACTCAGGCAGGGTGGCCTATATACAGGAGAACTTACAGAAAGGTTTTATTTTTAATCCTCCTCTCCATGGTGCCGGTTCTTCTTTGTACAGGAAAAAGATGGCTCACTTCGTCCGTGTATTGATTAAGAGGGCAAAACAAAAATCATTGAAAACGCTATCCCCTACCTCGACTCTGAGCTCTTCGATCGACTCCAGGGAGCAATATTTTTCTAAGTTGGGACCCCCGGGGGGCCTACAACCCATCAGAATTCGAGAGGGGGACAGTGGAAAACGGCATTCAAACTGTGACCCCATTAAATACCGTGACCCCTTTGGATATCAACGCCCCACGTTTTTCAGAAATTCGTCAATGACACTTCAGGGACCTGTTTTTAACACCTGCTCAAGTAAAACGGGACGATACCTAATTTTTTCTCCAACATTCGTCTCATGGGGTAAGGTGCCCAGGTTCTACGACGTTTGCGAACAACCGACTTTATGAAAACTAAAAGTGTCGGTTCCCCGGGCCACCTTCCGTTCCCGGGTAATATCTCCAACGGGTCTAAAATGGACCCACAAAACTCTCTGCGATCCGCAGTGGCCACGACCTGTCGGCCTTTGGGCGATACAATTTTTCCGGGGTTCGCCAATTACTACAGCAATTCATTCCCCATTTCTCCACACAGGTGGCTCCCATCTGGCTCCACGGGGAAAAAAACAAAAAACCCGAGATGTTGCCTCCGCGCCAAAAGCATTCTCCAAAACTGAAGACTAATTTTTTCCTCCGTCCTATCTTGGTCCGTCCTGATCCGGAGAGACCCTTTTGCCTAGAGGAGATCCTCGTCCCTGGGGGCGGGGGGGGCCCCTACTCAGAAGGGCCCCAAAAGCAAGACGCCACATCGGGGTTTTTTTCCAAGACCTTCTCACAGGCGGGAAAGTAATTATGCCATTTAGATCGAAACTTTTGGCCATCAAATTGGGTCTGGGGGAATAGTGACATCTAGGAGGCGCTGGGCACGCATCTGAGTCTTCACTACCACAAGAACCTCCAGTACCTCCAACGGCCAACGTTAAAATTTTCGCCACTTTTTTTCCCGTTTTGACTTTAGGGTCCACTTCCCCTCCACCAAAAAAAATGCAAGGCGGACGCCCCTCCCTGCTTCGATGTTGGGCCCGGGGATAACCATATCTCCCCATCATTGCCCCCCCAACGGCTGGGGGCCCCCGTAGCTCCTCAATCTTCGTATGTCCCACCACAAAACCAAAGTACGTCCAGGGATCAGGGGAAAAAAATTTTGGATGGGGGGATATTTCCCCTTTCTGCCGGGGCACCCCCAAACGGAAGTCCTACGCTATTTTCTCACGGCACTACTGGTTGCCCCTTCGCTCCAGACGCAAGGATTTCGTTTTCTCCGTCCACGGTGCCCAGAACAAAGGTCCCACGCCTACTGGGGGGTCCGGTTCTCTTTGGGCCCTCTACCCCCCAAGCCCCCCTGGGCACATATTGCATGGACTTCATCGGGACCTTCCTTCTTCCCAGGAATTCTGTCATCGGGGGGCACGGACCGATTCCGAAGAGTCCCACTTTCGTGTCCCCCCCTGGTCTTTTTCCTCTCTCCTCAATTGGCAGGGCATTTCTTCCATCACATTTTTTTGTCGCATGGGTTCCCTCGCACATCGTCTCCGACGGGGTGTCCAATTTTTCTCCAGGTTTTGGCATGCCCTGTTTCCGCTTGAATTTAAGTTGGGGCTTCTCTTCTCCATTCCCCAATGAATAACAAGGGGAAGAAATAAATCAGATCTTGGGGGGAAACCTGCACATTTTTGTTTACGGCCGACAGGACAATTGGACTGAGCTCTTCCCCGGCTGATTCTCCTACAACCCTCGGGGCTCTGACGCAAAAGGGTGTTTCTCCATTCCTTTGTGGCATGGTCGTCACCCCACCCTCACCCACCTTGGCTACAGTTCCGAGGTTCCCGCGTGGAAAACCAAGTTCGGGGCATAAGGCCTTTTTTGGAGAAAACCCCAAAATGCCTTACTCCGGCTTTGACCCCATGAAACCCAGGCTACAAAAAGGAGATCTTCCCTACTTCCCCCCGGGGACAAGGGTTTGTCTTTCTTTCCCGATAGACACCTCAAGAACCCCAGTATAAGTTGGGGCTCGGGTTTTTGGACCTTTCAAGTACTTCGCATTTTTAACCTGGTGTCCTACAAACCTGCCTACCCCCATTTCTCCGGGGTTCCGAACGCCTTTCCCCTTTTTTCCTCCTAAACCCAGGGCTTGAACCGTTCTCTCAGAGGAGTGCGTCTCTTCTCCGTAGTAGAGGCTTCGTTGTTTGCGTAAAGGACATCTTGGGCCCGAAGACCGCAGGGTTATTGGAAGGGCTTTTGGTCCGAGGAGAGGCCCCGGGGGCCCGGGAAACTAATTTTGAATCAAATCTCATTCGAGGTTTCCTTCAGCCTAAGAAAGGGGGGGACCTAAGGGGGGTGGTGGACTGTACAAGTGGCCCCGGGGGGGCGCCGCTGGCCAGGACGCCACGGGAGCACTCACTCTTGGGGACTCACCACACCAGTTTTCCCGTTCCAACCACGTCCCCTACCCCGAGGGACGCACGCCCGCTCGTTTCGTTAATGTAAAGGGCCAGCGCGCCGGTAATTGGCTAAATTTCCGGCGTGCCCCTCTAATTTTGGGGTTCGGCCCCCACTTCCCCCTGGACATGTTGCCATGTTCCTTGAAAAAGCGTTCCTTAAGTGTTTTCTTTCCTTGCCAGACCCCCCACCTTTGCTACGTTTTTTGCTCCCAATCTCTGCCGCCTGCCCTGACCTTCCTGCTTCCCCACGACTTTGGTTCTTGTCTCTTGATTCTGTACCTCGCTGCACCTCGGCCACCACCGTAAGCCGGCCGCGTCAGGGGTAGCAGACCTGGTAGAATCCCGCCGCAGCAAGTCCATCCCGCTTTGCGGTGGGCTCTGGTGAAAACCGGGACCTATTTAGACTCCGCCCCCTGGCGCGGTTGTTACCACCGCTTGCGGTGGTCCAGGGGATCCACTACCCAGCCGTTACAGAATGTAAAGAAAGAAAATGGTTTATTTAAGCGTATTCACCTTAAAAGTCAGACGAAGATGCTGCCAGAGATGGAGGTGGAGGAAATTGCTATACTTAAATTCTACGTTTTTTACCCCTTCACTTAGGGTGGGTTCACAAAATGTTACTGTAATGGCAGATGGTTTGCAGAGCAGATCACTTGTTTAAAATTCATGGATGGCTAAAGATCAGTAGCTTTTGAGCAGGAGCTGCTGCAATGCATGTCTGCTCTCCTTCACTCTTAACTCAAATATTTGCTCTTAACTCAAAGCAAAAAAATGGATCAAGCGACTGCTCTTATCTCAAAACACTCTTAAGGCAAGACGCTCTTAAGTCAAGGTACCACTGTATCAGATGAATCCCATGATCTAAATACAGAGATATTACATTTATATATTTTTGATGGTTTATTGCTTTTGTAAAATGAAAACACGTGAAAAAGTATCAAATCCCATTCTATGACATTCATGGAGCCGTTGCCATCCCGCGCTGTTTAATCCTTTAGACATTGCAGCACTGCGGCTAAATGAATGAATGAATGAATGTCTCACCGTCCCTCACTCCGATCGGAACCCCACGACGAAATTGCGTGGTACCGATCAATGAATATGGCAGCTGGAAGCCTTGTGAAGGCTTCCATCGCTGCCGTGTCTTCAATTTCTCTACTTCCGGCCCCAGGCAGAAAGTGGGGAAATCGGCATCTTTGTACACCCTAATGTATTGTATAGACAATGCATTAGGTTGTATAAATGTTCTAGCTCTCTAGTGGTGAAGCGCCCTTGGGGAACTCAAAGTTAAAGTAAAAAAAAAAGATTTAAAGTGTAAAAAAAAAAAAGTTTTAAAAGTTCAAATCACCCCTTTTTGCCATTTTATAAATAAAAAAATCAAAATAATAAAAAAATTACACATATTTGGTATCACCACGTCCGAAAAAGTCTGATCTATTAAAATATATAATTTATCCCATATGCTGAACACCGTAGAAAAAAAATTCCAAACGCCAAAATTGCGTTTTTTTGGGGTCTTTTAACGTCCCATAAAAAGTGGAATAAATTTAATCAAAAAAGTCACATGTATTCCAAACTGGTACCAATAAAAACACTTCAGCAAGCAAAAAATGCCCCTCACTCAAGTCTGTAGATGTTAGTATAAAAAAATTATTGGTCACAGATAATGGCTCAGCGGCGCAAATATCAAGAATAGAAAATGTTTGGAATTTTTTTTTACGTTACCAAAACATAAGAAAACCCTACATGTTTGGTATTGCCGGATTCGAATCAACCTGTAGAATACAGAGAACACATCACTTATACCGGAGATTGAACGTCGTAAAAACAAAACTCCTGTAAACATGGCACAAATATGTTTTTTTCACATTTTGCCCCACTTAGAATATTTTTGCAGTTTCCCAGTATAGTCTATGGTATGATAAATTATGCCATTAGAAACTACATCTTGCCCTGCCAAATAAAAGCCCTCATGTGTCTATGTAGATGAAAAAATAAAAAGTTATGGCTCCTGGAAGGCAAAGAGGGGAAAAATTAAGAGTCAGATTTTTTTTCTTTGGAGGGGTTAAGGAGTTAATAGTAAGCTTTCGAGAGTACAGGCAGTCCCCGACTTACATCGTACCGACTTACATACGTCCCCTAGTTACAAATGGAGACTTATGGGGCGTGGTTGACATTCAACACTGAGTCACGCCCCATGATAACCAAGTGCCAGCATGCCACAGTTGCACATGAGATACAGAACGTTAGGTGAAATCTTCTAAAAAAGGGCACAGACAGCAAAACAAATGTAAAAACCGTTCCCTGTACTATCCAAAACTAAAAAAAAATGTTTTGCTGGAATTACATTTAATAAATATACCTGTTCCAACTTGCATACAAATTCAACTTAAGAACAAACCTACAGTCCCTATCCAGATTGTAACCCGGGGACTGCCTGTACGCGCTCTTTTCATTAGTCGTGATGTTAACATTATGATACATGATAACATCATATTTGATGAAGAGAGCTAGTACTCTTGAAAGCTTACCATCAAATTTATTCAGCCTCTAAAGGTATCATTTGATTTATTTGCTTGTCTACTGCTCTCTATAGCTAACACGGTAAAACATTATACTATCTTTATATGGTTTTATTTTTTATGGAATATAGTAATATGTGAAGGTAAGTGTTTTATTCAGGGATTTTTATATACAGTACACACATATACAGTATGTTGTATAATATGTGTATATAAATATATTATATAATATATATATATATATATATATATTTATATATATATTCATTTATTGAATGAATTCCTTCAACCAGCTGTAAAAAGAGAAAAGCACTGCTTGCAGGACACGGGGCATTTTTTGAAATCTATTATAGGAATTGAGTGTTTTGAAAATGATTAACTATGTACACTAGATATTCAGTCACTGTATACGAATATCCCTTACGTTGAGGGTAGAGAGGTAGATAGAATAGCTTTAAGTGAAAATCATTTGCTTGATAATGCATTTTTTAATGTTCTAATGTCCATATTGGATATCGTACTTACATTAAAAATTTTCAAGTTCGGGGATGACAAGTACCTGCAGCTACAGGGGACCTCAATGGGGTCTCCTGCAGCCCTGGGATACGCAAATCTGTTTGTGACTATGCTTGAAAATAAATAAATTTTTCCATCTAAATTTCAGGAAAACATCATCCTATGGTGTTGTTATGTGGATGATGTGTTTCTGTTGTGGAGAGGTTCAGAGAATGCATTAGGTGAATTTCTTGAATACATCAATAATTTACATAATCTTATCAAGTTTACAATTAATAAACAGCAAAATAGTCTACAATATTTGGATGTTAAAGTGAAAAAAAACTATAATAAATTAGAAACATCTTAATAATCTAAGAAAACAGATTGGAATAATTTACTTAATTGTTGAAGTTTCCATGATGCAAAGGTCTTTAGGGGGCTCCCTAGAGGCCAGTTCATTACAGCAAAGTGTATACTCCCCATGAATCCTATGTAGAGAGTATACATAAAATCATAAAGAGATTTGAAACAGCACAGAAAGTTCTAACTCTGAGTAGGGAAGTACTGTTGACCCCTTAACGACCGCCCACCATTTTTTTTGACGTTGGCTGGTGCGGGCTTTTCGTCTACACTTCGTTTTTGGGGGCTTTTGATGCGGGACATCAGATTTTTGCGGCCCCCAGGCGCTGGGGGCAGCTTGGGTTTGGGGGCTGTACTGCCCCCTGGGGGTTTTAAAAACCCTTTTTTTGGGCGGATCGTAAAAGCGCGAAATTTAAAAGGGGTTTTCCCCTGCTTTTGCCCGGGTGATGGAACCCCCGGGGTGACCCACAGACCCCGGGGGAAAAAAGGGGCTGCACGGGTCAGCTCCGGGGACCGGGAAAAACCCCGGGGGCTGTATGTGTCCCAAAAAAACCCAGGGGAACCAGGAAAGACTGTGGGGGCGTCCTGATCACGCCTGTGCCCGGGAATGAAAACAAATTTAATGAATTAGAATATGAATATGCAAAATACATTACTAAGTGAAAAAAAAATTAAAATAAATAAAAAAAATTTTTAAAATAAAAAAATAATTGTGAATACATTACACACACAAATAAAAATAAACATTTGGGTTTTCCCCACACAACCGAATTTAACCTGTAAAAATTAATCTAAAAAAGGGTTTTTAAAATTTAAAATGTGTGGTGTAAAAAAAAATGAAAAAAAACAAAAAAAATTAAAAAATAATTAAAAAATAAATTCTGCAATTTTTTAAAAGTAAAACTTAAAAATTTTCCCCCCAAAAAAGTCCCCAATTTTGCCCTCAAATAAAACGGGGCCCTCATACAACTGCCCCCATTGAAAAAAAAAAAAATTTTAAAACTGTTGAAACGAAAGGGGGAAAAACTAAAAAAATTTTTCGGGGCTTTAACTACTCTTCGGGCCCGTTGGGCTTGGGGGGTTAAAAAAAACAAATTTAAAACATTGGCGAATTTTGAGTAGCGATCCTAACTGTGGTACATTGTTTAAGGATCCCCCCCATATGTTGGGGTTTAGGAAAAGGTTGTTTCTCTCGGTAATCGTTAGTTTTTTCTGACATCAAACTTCGTGAAAGCAGGCAAATGAAACTGAGTACGTAGAAAACTGGTACATTTCCCTGCTTGAATTGTCTCAATTGTTCTTCCATAATAAAAGGTTCAAGTATTAAACATCCTTTAAAAGGTACAGAAATTAGGTTGTGTATTTAATTAAGTGTCCGTGCGGAAATGTATATGTGGGGCAGACAAGCAGATTGGCATGGGTTCGTACGAACGAACACCAATCTGTAATTCGTCTGTTTAAACAAAGAACTAACGAAGAAATTGAGGCTAAAAAAAATTTTTTGGAGAAACAACGGTGGCACGTCACTTTGCCAAACACGGGGTAACATAAGTCCGGTGGTGCGTGCTAGAACATGTAGAATGCAAAGGTTCTGAAATAGTGAAGAAACCCGGTTTCTTTAATTTGGAAAAACCCATTGGGTTTAGGAAACACAATTTTTTATCCCCAAAAAAATTTTAATGAAAATCTGAGGGTTTTAAAAGGTTTTTTTTTAAAGATTAGAAAATCGGTAAATGAAATGCTTTTATTGTTATGTGTATTGTTTTTCATATGTTTGTATGTGGTATTTAAAACCCTTCCCTTTCAACCAGTGACATGCTTGAAAAAAGGGGGTGACATTTAAAAATTCCCCAGCACAGGTGGGCATTCGGGCCCATGTTTGGCGCCCCCCTGCTATCCACCTTTGGGCCTTTTAAATTTTTTTACCAAAACTGAAAAATTAAAAACCACAGCACTTTATTTCTACTATTTGTAATTGTGTATAGTGTATGTCTTAAAGGGTTTTGGACACTAGTTTGGATAAATAAATATATGAAGTATAACTTAAAGGGAATGTGTCATCGAAAAAAAAACTAAAAATGTTTAATCCTGTTTTTTTGTTAAACAAAAATTTTTTTGGAAATTTTTTTTTTTAAAAAAATTTTTCCCTATCACTAAGTTTTTTTTAATAATTTTAAGTCCGCAGGGTTTTCCCACTTTTTGGGCCCCCTAGGCCTTGTTTTCAACTGCTTTAACAAACATTTAGAGAGTTTCTTTACAGTTGCTTCATGCACATAGGAGCTTTAAAAAGGACTCAGTTCCATTGATTTTGTAGGAGGTTTTTGTCAGCTCTGTGACCTGGAAGAAATCAGTGTGCAGGGAGGGGAAAGGGGGAACTGGGGACCTCACCTATTTTGACTGGGGGATTCTGTGTTTTTTTTATTCCCCTGGTGTCTCCTTTTTGTTTTGCCCTGCTTGTGTTAATAATAATCTGACAACTTTTTAATCTTTCTTTTACAGAAAAGGAAGGGGTCAACCAATTTTTTAGGCCCCAGTGCCAAAGTGAAAAAATGCAGGACTTAAGAATTTTTTAAAACTATTGAAATGGGCTGGCTTAGACCATTCATCCTGGGTTTGCCTGCCCCCCCACCCAAAGGGAAAAAGTCTCTAAAAAAGGGACAAAGTCCTGTTCCCCCCTTTCACCCGAGGGTATCGGGGCTTATTACGCACACCCGCCTCTGAATCCCCGGCCGGAATCAGCCTGCGGCCCCTCTCCACATGGCGGCGCCACGTGCCCGGAGCCTCAGCGCGCAGTAATGCGCTCTTCTCCTGCCAGCCGGGACTCGGCGCTTGATCAAGGGGACTTGCCCGGCACTCCGTGGGATCCGCATTCATCCCTCTGCCTCCTCCGTGCGGGAAAGTGGTGAGGGGGAAACCCCTATCACCGCCCCGGGACGGGCGGGGGCGTCTCCGGCCCTTCTCCTCCCCTAAGGGGGCGGGAGCAGGGCCTAGCTCAGGCTGCACAGCGGTCCCTCCTGCAGGGACCCCGCCCCGTATGTTGGGGGGAGCCCCCTACTTCACCCCCCGCAGCCTCTCTCAACAGGCGCCCCGGGCAACTGGGACTGCAGGAGACTCTCGGCCGCTCCCTCCATTCCCCCACCAGATGCGGTACGGGCGGGGGTTTGGGGGATGCCACTCTGCTTATAGATATGGACACTGCTCTGCCACACCCACTGCATCTGCAGGGACTCTCTACCGTCCTCAAAACTTGTCCAGCACCTTGTTAACCCCCTCCCCCGGGTCCTCAGGGGCCCTTTCAGGCTTTGGAGCCCCTTCTGTGGATTTCCCCAAAAAGTAGAGCTAAACTTGCTTCCCACTCATCAGCACCCTTCGCTCTTTGGGCGAGAAGCGCCCACATCCCGGGGCCTGTTTCTCCGGTGGCACACTCATCCGGGTCTACAGCCAGCACCGTTTCTGCAATTTACTCCCCCACACCCCAGGGATTTTGCATTTCCAAAAACCCACTCAGCCGTCTCATCTTTGACCCACTCAACTTCGTGGCATGCAGCTATATCTCCCTCGGCTCAACCTTCACCACAGTGGTCAACGGGTTCGCCCTGGGAGGCCAGCCAGCATCCTCATTCGACCCCAGGCCCTTTTTGGCCTTTTTCCCCTATATCTCAGCCCAGCAGTCATGGACTTCACCAAAAATGTTCAATTGTCCACCCATGTTTCATAATACATCGAAACGGCCCAATCCCCTTTTGACCCCGAGACCTTTTTTCAGGCCCCAGCACTTCACGCAGGGGGGGAAGACAGACCCTACGCTGGCCGACCTGCCCAAAATTAATGGCATAAAACCCACTTAAATGATTTTTCCAACTTACCCGCCAATGTTTGGCTAATGTAAACAAGATTTTTGGGGTGTTCCGAGGGAATTAAGGGGATCTTAATTCAAAGTAACTACACCGACAAGGGCAAGAATCGTCAACACATCTAAACAACCCTTGCAATCGACTCAGGGCATCTTCCGCCAATTTTCCAACTTCAACAGCAGCTAAGGGCCCGAAAATAGGAGTCGCCGTAACAACCTCAAAAATTTCGGGGCTGCCCGAAACCCGTTTCCACCCCCGACATAAAAAACCGGGGCTGAACACTTTTTCAATGACTTCGGGGCGGCCCCTCCAACCTTAATTTGAAGGACAAGCCCTGCCTCCTTGGATCCGAAACGCCCCAGAACTTATCTGCAGAAAACCACTTTTACCAAATTAAAGAGGAATTTTGAGAAAGCCCCCCAGAAACAGAGGACTATTATAGGGGCCCCCCTGCTGTGCTACAGGATCTGTCCAACACAGGTTGGCGCAAAGAGCGCACGAAACCCCTTTTTACAAAAACCAAGGGGAAAAGGAAAAATTTCGTAAAAAAAAAAAAAACCCCCTTCGCCCTCATCGTCGCAACCCTGACAAAAAATCTGATACGCTCCCCGGATGATATCCCGCTTTTCTCCAGGGAAAGAACATTCAAAATGTTGTTCGCCGCCTTGGCCCCCGCTTTACACAGGGGCAACGGGGCCTCCTCCCAACGGGGCTGGGGCCCCCTTCCCCCGAAGACCCGCAAAGGGGACCCCACGACTCTTCATCACTGTCAAAAACCCACCCGACTTTTGCATAGGACTTGTGGGGGCTTTTCGATCCCTTTTTATTGGCTGGTCTTAGATTTATTCCATCTTTATTTTTAGTTTTTTGTAAAGAAACCGCTAATGGTACGTGCCCTTCCGCAAATTTGGATTTATTGTAGGGCCCTTTATTAAAGGTTGATACTTTCGTTTTCCTTAGGTCTTTTAGGATTTTACTCATTTTTGCCTAATGATTTAACAGTTTATATTTCGTGCCGGTTGCAGATGTTTTTTTATCAAGATTTTTAAAAAACCCCCCCTTCTTCTTTTTCCCCCCTATTCTGGAAGTTAATGGGATCGTGGGTTTGCCATTCTTTTTTTTTGTTTTTTCATTCTCTCATCAGTTGGGGCGGGGGCCCAGGTTTGAGATGCCCTTTTTTTATACATTCCCTTTTTCACCCTCCCCCAAAAGGATTTAGTCCCCAATTTTTGGTTTTTATTAGCCCAGGGACACTGACTCTGAGTTCAACACCTTAGATCCAGCTGCGGGCTATTTCCTTGTCTGCTTATTGGTATCCCCCCCCTTTTTTTTTCTTCCTTCTCCCCTTCCCTCCTTCCTGGTCTCACCTTGTCTCAATGTCCTTCCCCCAACATTTTCTTCGTTTTAACGCTAAGGGGGCTCAATATTCCCAAAAAAGGGTCTCAGGTCTTATACCACTTTTCCCCAAACGCAAAACACAAATTGTCTTTTTTTAGGAAAAACCCTTTCAAAAACCCTCATTCGCCAGTTTTTACAACAAAAAAAATTATACTAACTGGTTTCTCGCCCAAAAACCCGAGTCCAGTCCAAGGGGGGGGGGCCCTAGCTTTGCATAGATCTTTGGCGCATCAGGTCTGGGATTGCTGGGTAGATCCTGCGGCCGTTATATCATTTTTGTCTTTAGTTATCGAAGGCCAGGATTTCACTCTGGTTAATGCCTATGCTCCTAACAGGGTCAGGTACCTTTTTTTAAAACTTGGCGGATATTTTACTTCCCATAGCATAAGGGACGAGGGTTTTTTTGGAGGGGATTTTAATTAACTTTAGACCCTACCTTAGACAATTCATCAGGTAAATCTGCTCTTTCTTCCCTTTCTAATAAAACAGGTTAGAAGGTTTTCAATTTGTTCCAACTGTGCGATTCCTGGCGTATTCTACATCCGTGTGATAAAGATTTCACCATTTTTTTCAGCTCCGCACACCACCTATAGTCGCATAGGCTTTCTACTGGTCTCCCATGGTGCTCTACCTTGGCTCTCTTCGTCATCTATAGGCAACATACTTTGGTCTGATCATCACCTGTTTACTGCCGCTTTCTGCCCCTTCCTTCTCTGGGCCCGGCTTGGTCATAGCGCCTCAACGAATCTTTGCTCTTGGACACGGTTTGTGTCTCGGACCTTTCCCGCTCCATTGAGCACTTCCAGTCAGACCACTCTCGTGATCCTACTTCTCCATGTGTTCAGTGGGAAGCACTCAAATGCGTACTGAGAGGCGTCCTGATCAGGCACGGGGCGAGACTGAAGAGAGATAGGGCTTCTAATTGCAGGCAGGTTACAAAAAGTAGAGGGTCTTGAAAATAAACACAAAACAGGCCTATCCCCGGGGTGTTAGCAGATCTTCCACACTAGGTTAGAGGTCAACGTCTTCTAGAATTCTCGTGGAAACGCTACCTGCAAAGGTCGCAGCAAATTCTATGAATACTGTAACAAAATCGGTCGCATGCTAGCAAGGGCTCTGCGACATCACATTAAAAGGGCTCAATTCCTTGCATTAAGTCCCTACGGGAACATGGTCCACAAACCACCTCTGATATTAAATCTCTTTTCACTCATTTTATTCTAACCTGTTCAACATTCGATCCCCCCCCCTTTTCCCCACTGGGTCAGCCTTGCTCTGTCCAGCTTTCCGAATACCAGAAGCAGTGGTTACCGAGCTAGACATGCCCTTGTCTATTCAGGAAATCACTTCAGTTATTAGAGTCCCCCCAGGGGGGAAGAGCCCCGGCCGGATGGCTTCACTAGTAAATTTTATAAGTGTTTCAGGGGCCCCCTTTTTCCTATACTGGGAGAAGCATTTAATTCCATTTTCGGCCGATAGGCCTTCCCCCCCCCAATCAACTCTAGCCCCTTTCGCGGTCCTCCCCAAACCGGGCAAGGACCCCTCGTCCTGTGGTAGTTATTGCCCGATCTCTTTGTAAAATGTGGATCTAAAAATTTATGCTAAAATACTAGCGAACAGGTTGAATCCACTTCTTCCGAGCTGATTCACCCCAGGTGGCTTGTTCCGGGGGGGAGGCCCGGAAAAACCCCGAAGACTCTTGATATTTAAATTTTTCACGGGGCCCATAAGATCCCTAATGGTCCTGTCACTGGATCGGCTTCTCTGTTGGTATTCCCGGGGGATCTTTTGGAAAAGGTCCCCCTTTTGTTTAAAATTTTTTGCCCCTTTTTTGCTCCCCGCTGGGGCCTCAAAATTAATGGGTTTTTCCCTTTTGGACCCCCTTTTTTATCCTTTAAAGGGATCGGCAGGGTGCCCCCTTTCCCCCCCTTTTGTACGTTTTGGTTTTTGGAAAACCGTTTACTGCCATTGCTCCAACCCCCGGGCATCGGGGGCTCTTATTGGAGAACTGATTACAATTTCTCCCCCTTTTTCGGATGCCCTTTTGGTTAAACATGGACTTAATCCATGGCCTCGATTCCATCGCCTGAGTCTGAGCTGGAGCGCGCTTCGGATCTAGTCGAGAACTTTAAAAATTAAAGTACCGAGGCTCTCAGTATTGGGCCTCGCCTGCTACTGGTCCTCAACTGTTTAAAAATCTTCCTACCCCCATTTTTGTGGCCATATTTTGGCCACCTCACGTTATCACCTATCTGGGTTATCAAATCCTTAGCGACTGTCCTGGACTCTTCCCCCTTAAATTTTGTGAGGTCACTTCTACAATGAATTTCTTCGAGCTATGTAGGGTTTGATACAAAAGAGAATATCTCTTTGGTATAGGAACAGTGTAGCAGTTCTAAAAATGAGATCCTGCCTCGTTACTCTACTTCTTCAAACAATTCCCCTATTCTTACATTCCTAAACCGTATTTTGGAGGGTGCTCCAGCACATTTTCACAACCTTCCTTTTGGTCCTCTAATCGGCCAAGATGGTCTTACTCTACACTAACAAGGGCATAAATCGTTGGGGGATGGGCGTTCAGATTGTAGAAAGATCTATATGCCTGCGGCTTATGCCCGTGTCCCTGGACCTGGTGTGCCCTGGGTTTGGGGTGGCAAAATTGTGGGACCAGTTGGACAGATCATGTACTGTCCACTTGTCCCTTGCCTCGCTCCCTTGATATGGACTTAGTCTCTAGTGGCCCAAATATCGCAACCTCTTACACGACCGCGAGCAAACCTTGGCTACGGATTACTCCTATAGAAACCACCCCATAACTTAATTGATCGGAGGGGCCACTGCTTCCCATAGTTGACAACCCTGCCTTCCCTCTGGCCTAGGGGTCACCATCTTTTCTTGGTTTTCTAAGACATAAACCCCTCTTTCGACTTCTATAGCCTGGCTCTGGTTTCGGAAATTCTCCCATTTCAGTCCCTTCCTACAGAGATGACACTGGATCTTCATCCTTTTTTCAATCATGTCCCCAGTACGGCACTTTTTTAACACTCTCAAACATCTTGGTGACTTTAGGAGATCTTCTTTTGCCCTTTGAGCAGATGTGGCCTCCTTGAGGCCCCTCCCGCGGCACATAATTTCTTCTCTCTAAAGGGAACTATCCTCTGCCGCCACAAGTTTTCGCTCCCAGCTTCTGTAAAGCTTGGGAAGACAGCTTCAAAATCTTCTCACAGGCCCAATGGCTGTGGATGCGATGCTTTACTCTGTCCCATAAAGCGGTGATATCCTCCAGCAGCACAGAGACGAGCTTTAAAATTCTCTCAAGGTGCGTACATGGGTTCCTTATCTTGGCACTAAGAGGTTCCCCTCTGTCCCTCAGATACTTGGTTGGCGCTGTGCTCTGAATGTGGGCAACCATCTCGGTGCATATCTGGTGGGAATGGCAGGGTCCTTACAAAAATTTTTTGGGATACACTTTTTGATGTCATTCAGAAAGCTAAACCAGTTTCTCGTATCCTCGAAGAGCGCCTGAAAGCGACTCTTAACTCTTTATGTTTTGATCTTCGATTTCAGCCTATAAGAAAGTCGCTTCTACGCCACCTTATTGCAAGCCGCCAAAACCGTTTATTCTCAAGTATTGGCGGCTTCTTTAACCGCCTCCCATTGAGAATTTGGGTTTTCTGAGTTCTCCAAACCATATCTCATGAAGAGCTTTGGCTCTCTGAGACCCGAGGTACGCCAACTCAGTCGGACAACTCCTCCACACTTTCGGGGGGCTCTACGACGGCATGGACTGTAACTTTAGCTTGCTGTCTCTTCCTGTCGTGGTTTGCATCTAGAGGTGTCCTTTCCATTCCCCTTACTTCTCCACTCCCCCCCCCTTTTTTTTTTCTTTCTTTTCCCTTGTGTTGAAGTTTAATCCAATCTTTTATGTTGTACTCTATTAGAATGCTAGTATGTTTGTATCATATGTATTTATGAGTTAGTTATATCGGACTTGAGTTGTCCACGTACTGTTTTCATCTGTATGAAGCTTTTTGAAGATGTGCTGCGACTATTTTGTTTCACTGTACTTATCACGCTGTATTGGGCCTGGTGGGCCTATTTTTCTTCTTATGGTTGTACTTTCTTGGTTTTAGGAGACTTTTCATATCTCCCTTTGTTGAATGTCAGATTTTACCTGCTTATTTTCTAATAAAGCTCTTTTGAATCAAAACACATTGAAAGTGATATGGAAAATTAAAAAGAAATATAACCAAAAATTCTTAAAAAATGTGTTGAACATAAAAACGTGAGTTAAACAATAACTCATTTTTGATGACACATTCATTCAATGTTAGAAGTCTAACATTATATGTATTGAAGTGAAAGAGCTTTGGAGATGGCTCATATGTAGACTCATTGCTGATGAGGTATACACGTTGTATAGTGCATTGGAACTTTACATTGAAATGGTCTGTAGCTATAGCAGCCAATGCTGGCAGCCTATCATAAGAGATTGAACAGGTCTGTACCTATAGTGACCTGAGGAGCTGATGCAGCCCATATAAGAGGGGATATCTCAGAACAGGTAGGACACTGTTAATGGACATACGAGGCTCGTTCATTAAAGATTTCCCCTGACCCACTTCTATTTAACACAGGATGCTGAACCTGCACATGCGTAATGATATGTCTCTATAGGTTACGTGTCAATTTGCAATTGCTAAAGTGGTGTGAGGTTTGATAATGGACCCAGTGAAACAGAGCAGCCATCAAGTTCCTTTACTTTAAAAGCAGCACACCAAAGGAGAAGTTCGATAAGATGAAAGGCGTTTATGGTGATGATTCCCCATCATATGATGTAGTCAAGAACTGGCGTCAATTCAAATGTGGTTGGACTTTTGATGCAAACAGCTCCAATTCCAGGGAGATCCCACTCTACTATTGATGAACACACCATCCAGCAAGTGGAGGTTGCCATTTTGGAAAATCGCTCCCATAACCATTCGCCGCCTAGCCCAAAATGTTAAGATTAGTGTGGGGTCCATGGAAAAAATCATCCAAGACCATCTTCATATGCATGAGGTATCCACTCGCTGGGTTCCCCGGCTGCTAAGTCCAGTCGATGCAATGGAAGCATCATGACTGCCTCCAAAGAGAGCACAAGCCCCACCCTCGGCAGGCAAAGTCATGCTCACAGTATTTTAAGAGCAGCATGGAGTAGTATTGGTGGATTTCCTAGCAAAGGGTACCATGATCACTGGTGCATACTATGCTTCCATGCTGCGGAAATTGCGGGAGACCATCAAAACCAAGAGAGGTGGCATGCTCACCAAAAGTGTCCGCCTTCTGCGAGACAATGCACCAGTTCACAACTCACATGTTGCCCACATGGAAGCTCCTGTGGCTTTGAAATTCTACTACATCCCCCTTATTCACCCAACCTTGCACCATCAGACTTCCAGCTCTTCCAATAATGAAGTTATTTTTGAGGGGCAAGCATTTTCCAGATGATGAGGCTCTGATTTCCGAAGTCACAATGTGGCTTTTGGAGCAACCTGTTGACTTCTACAAGCGAGGTGTTTACAGTTGCTTAAAAAGATGGGAGAAGTGCGTGTCCCTAGGTGGCACCTATGTAGAGAAGGAATATTAATGTTGTCAAGTTTCATTGCTCTCAGGCCACAGGAAGAGGTTCAGGGGAAATCTTAAATGAATGCCCCACGTATATTGCAAAGTGAATTGTTTTTTGCAAGATCTTTAACATAATAAGCAATCCTTGTAGTGAGACAACCCCTTTAAGGCTCGCTTGTTTCACCTGCATGGAGAGCTATTTTGACCGCATGTTTTCTTCACAGCAAAATCTTCCAAATGCAAGCACCACAGGTCAAATCAACTCCAGGCCTTATATCTACTTGAAAATGACATAACGAAGGAATTGCCCACACCTGCCCATTAAATAACCTTTGAGTCTATCGTCCAGTTACTTTTGGTCCCTTTTAAAACAGGGTGGCACATGTAATGGTGCTTTCACACGCAGGTGCGTTTTTGGATACCTTTTTTTGTGCAGGAATGTACAACATTAATTGCTGTGCCTTTCTGCACAAAAAACGCATCTGAAAAACGCATAAAAAATGCACCTCAAAATCAACCAATTTTAATGTGGACACCCTCAAATGAAAGCTGCAAGTGTGGACTTTATGTCCATTATATAAAATGTTTCAGTAAACAGGTAAATAAAAAAAAAAGTGTTAGTGTCCAAATATAAATGGCCCTAACTGTATCTAGCTATGGGGGTGGCTTATATTCCTGCCTTCATACAAGGGCCATATATACCTACCCACAGGGGGCCTATATAACTACATACTAGGGACCTATATAAATTCCTATCTGCTTAATAGGGGACCTGTAAATCTACCTATTGGGGGCCATACACTTACCTAATTGAGGACTAAATCCTAAAAGGGGATTTACCTATCTGCCTACCTAGTTTGGAGGTTTCTTCAACCGGCCCGGAGTGCAATTTAGCCTAGGAAGAGTCCTGGTGGAGCTCATGCAGTTTATACATCTCCAACAACGTTGTGGCATGCTCTCTCAGCTCTCAGCTGTACAAATGTATCCTCCTCCTATGGATTTCTTATTGGGGCCAATTTCTCAGTACAAACATGTTTCTAGGCCTTAGCACAGTGTACAGAGGGTATATGGGTATACAGTATCTCACATAAGTGAGTACACCCCTCACATTTTTGGAAATATTTTATTATATCATATCTTGGGACAACACTGAAGATATGACATTTTGATACAATGTAAAGTAGTCAGTGTACAGCTTGTATAACGGTAAATTTGGTGTGGCCTCAAAATAGCTCATCACACAGCATCAATGTTTAAACCACTGGCAACAAAATCGAGTACACCCCTAAGTGAAAATGGACAAATTTTTCCCCACTTGCCACTTTCTCAACATGGTGTATTGTGACTCATTAATGTTACCAGGTAAATTCTACAGTGAAGAGTTGTGGCCGGGAGAAATTGTCATGGCGGTCTGGGCTAGATAAAGTAAAAAAAGGGTAAGAGAACAACTCATCAGAGAAGATACAGTGGATACGGAAAGTATTCAGACCCCTTTAAATTTTTTACTCTCTCTTTCATTGCAGCCATTTGGTAAGATCCGAAAAGTTCATTTTTTGCTCATTAATGTACACTCTACTCCCCCCCATCTTGAAATAAAAAAAAACAGAAATATAGATATTTTTGCAAATTTATTAAAAAGAAAAACTGAACCATCACATACTCATAGGTATTCAGACACTCATATTTAACTCACATGCTGTCCAATTCCTTCTTGAGATGGTTCTACTCCTTCTTTGGAGTCCAGCTGTGTTTAATTAAACTGATCAGACTTGATTAGGAAAGGCGCACACCTGTCTATAAAAGACCTTGCAGCTCATAGTGCATGTCAGAGTACATGAGAATTATGAGGTCTAAGGAACTGCCCAAGGAGCTCAGAGACAGAATTGTGGCAAAGCACAGATCTGGCCAAGGTTACAAAAGAATTTCTGCAGCACTCAAGGTTCCCAAGAGCACAGTGGCCTCCATAATCCTTAAATGTAAAAAGTTTGGGACGACCACAACTCTTCCTCGCCCTGGCCGTCCAGCCAAACTAAGCAATCGTGGGAGAAGAGCCTTGGTGAGAGAAGTAAAGAAGAAAGCCCAAGATCACTGTGGCTGAGCTCCAGAGATGCAGTAGCGAGATGGGAGAAAGTTCCACAAAGTCAACTATCACTGCAGCCTCCACCAGTTGGGACTTTATGGCAGAGTGCGGCCGACGGAAGCCTCTCCTCAGTGCGAGATATATGAAAGCCGCATACAGTTTGCAAAAAACACATAAAGGATCCCAGACTATGAGGAATAAGATTCTCTGGTCTGATGAGATTAAGATTGAACTGTTTGGTGTTAATTGTAAGTGGAGAAAACCAGGCCCTGCTCATCACCTGCCCAATACAATCCCAACAGTGACATCCCAACAGGTGGTGGCAGCATCATGCTATGGGGGTGTTTTTCAGCTGCAGGGACAGGACAATCGGTTGCAATTGAAGGAAAGATGAATGCGGCCAAGTACAGAGATATCCTGGATGAAAACCTCTTCCAGACGCTCTGGACCTCAGACTGGGCCAAAGGTTCATCTTCCAACAAGACACTGACCCTAAGCACACAGCTAAAATAAAAAAACAGTGGCTTCAGAACAACTCTGTGCCCATTCCTGACTGGCCCAGCCAGAGCCCTGACCTAAACCCAATTGAGCATCTCTGGAGAGACTTGAAAATGGTTGTCCATCAACATTCACCATCCAACCTGAGGGTACTGGAGAGGGTCTGCAAGGAAGATTGGCAGAGATCCCCAAATCCAGGTGTAAAAAACTTGTTGCATCATTCCCAAGATGACTCATGGCTGTACTAGCTCAAAAGGTGCTTCTACTCAATACTGAGCAAAGGGACTGAATACTTATGACCATGTGATATTTCAGTTTTTCTTGTTTAATAAATTTGCAAAAATACCTATATTTCTGTTATTTTCCTTTCAAGATGGGGTGGGGTGCAGAGTGTACATTAATGAGCAAAAAAATGAACTTTTTGCATCTTACAAAATAGCTGCAATGAAACAAAGAATGAAAAATTTTAATTGGTCTGAATACTTTCTGTACCCAATGTATCTCTTACAAGTCCCTGGCTTTAGCTGTATTGTAGTCACTTATATGTGTGCACAGTACCTGTGTAGAGCTGGTATCTACCACTGTATGGTCACTGTCTGGCAGTAATATTGATTCTATTGTAATGGTATGGTGTATTATTTAGCACTATGTGGTAGTGATATGCTTTCATGGTGTGGCAGTATTATTCGGTCAGTATATAGTGATGATATTTGGTGGTATTATTTAGTCACTATGTGAGAAATAGAGGTATTATTCAGTCTCTATGTGGTGATATGTGATCATGGAGTAAGGTGAAAGTAGCATAACCTGAGGAAGGGTGGAGACACGTGAAACGCATTGTTTCTTTTACCAGCATCAGTGTTTAATCATTTATGAACGTTTCAAAATCAGTTTAAGCGCTGCCCAGTATTTCTGATCACTGCTGCTCAGTTCCTCTAGTGGAATATGGGTTTTAAAATGGTATCCTTAAAAACATTAGCTTAACTTGTACACACACTGGACCCCATTTGAAACTTACTGTTGTTGCAAGTAATAATAAAATTGGGAAACTTTTTAGTCAAACACAAACACCAACTGTGGTACCAAGAAAATGATTACTTCATTGGTAAGTAAAATATCAAAAGACAACTGCTCGATGCACCCATACCTCTACACCCCTTTATGTGGCTCTTCTGCTTGGAGCTTGGCCTACACTTTCTACTGACCCTTATTGCGTGCAGGTCATTGCTGAGCTTAAGGGTCAGTATGCATCGCTAATATAGTCCTCCTCGATAGCAGCACTTATTTAAAGGGATACTCCCCCTTTAGCCCTAGCCCTGATATTGGGTAGTTCTTGGTTGCCAGTGTATATTACTGTATCATATCTACTAATTCGAATCTCAGCTATGACTGTGACCATGGTTCTTTTCACTCATCTGTTCAGACCATCCGTTTTGACCGAGTCTTGAAAGCACTCTGTCATAACCATTTGCATGCCTAACCTAACTCCTCCTCTAGCCAGCCCCTCCTGTACTATTTCTGATGTTAGCTGGTGGTGTGGTACGCTGCATTGAGTCGCTATGGCAGTCTGGGCTGGATGAAGTACAAAAAAAAAAAAGAAAGCGAACAACTCATCAAAGAGAATGACTCATCAGAGGAGACATCTCTTACACATCCCTGGCTTTTAGCTTTACTGTAGTCACTTATATGAGAGGGTGGGGCCCTCTCCCCCTCTGTGCCAGTTGTAAGTCATTCATTGTACTTGTTTGACATATGTTATTTATGTAACCTCCCTTTTTGAATGTACAGCACCCTGGAATCAATGGTGCTTTAAAATAAATAATAATCCAGTGTTGGAACCTGGGAGTTTCCTGGAGTGGAGTCCCAGGGTAGTTTAGGGTGAAGACCAGGGACTTTGGCTGTATGTGAAATTTAAAGTAGACATAATGCTAGCTGAACCTGCTTTTGGCATTACCAGATGACCATCTAAAGCTATGTTCACACAGCGTAAAATTCTGCAATAAAATAAACGCTTATTTCTTGGAAAAACAGGCTTTTTATGCACTTTTCATGCATGGGCTTGGTACATTTTAGTGTATTTTTTGCTACGTATTGTCGATGCATATTTCCATGTATATTTTTTTTTATTACACAGAGCATTATTGTATTCAATGTGTTACCCATCAAAATAAACATGAAAATAAGTGTCAACAAAAACAATGTGTCATTTGGTGTGCTTTTTTCCAATTTCCCATTGACTTTCAATTGAAAAATTACATGCGTAAAACTCATTACACACACGAAAAAAAATTTACTTTTTTTAGACATTGGGTAAAGCATCTGATGACGCAATTAAAAAAACATGTGCACGAGTGGTGCATATTCGTTTAAAAAATATTGTGTGATCCAAGCCTAATATATTAGGGGCCTCCTGACTCCCAGACACCAAGGGCCACATGTATGAAACTGTTTTGGTCTAAAACTCACTTTTTCCCCATCGAAACCTATGGGCAAAAAAGTGAGTTTTAGACCAAAACCATTTCATACATGTGGCCCCAAATCTTGATAGAGATAGCTGAATTTCACCTGGCAGCTCCTTTTGGTGTTGGAGAGCCAAGTTGTCACCTCCACGCTCCTTGTTCAACACACATTCAGGTTTGAGTGTGCACAGGTATGGGAAATTTGGAGACACAGCTGTCATACAGACATCTAATATATATAGGGGCAGCTTCAGTAAGGGTGCTTTCACACGGTGCGTTTTTTCATTACTTTTTTTGTGCAGGAAGGCACAGCAATTAATGCTGTACATTGCTGCACAAAAATCGTGGCAATTACAACGATTTTTGTGCAGCAATGTACAGCATTAATTGCTGTGCCTTCCTGCACAAAAAAAACGCATTGAAAAAACGTATCAAAAACGCACCGTCTGAAAACACCCTAAAGAACAAGAGGAGAGGGCATGAACTAGCTTGGAAGGACTAGGTCAGGTTCTCAGTATCCTGGGAGGGCTAATAACCGGGAACATTAAGTTACATTTAATAGAAAACGGAAATACAATAGACATTACATCTTGGATCCCTTTATATAGGTCAGATTGGAGATTATATTGAATATTTTGGAGACAGTGTGAAGCCCGTCCATAAAAACATCACCTATCTCAGCTTCCAGAATCACCCGAGCCCCACACAACTGCACAAAATATATTTTTAACAGATCAGATGAAGTCTTCACGTAACCTATAGGGACAGCACAAAAGACATCACTTTTCCTTTTGTAAATATTCAGTAGAATCTTGTACTTGGAATGGGAGAACATTGTTTATGGACAATAATTATTTTAAACAAAATATATTTGTATAAATTCAGACCCCATCCCCCAGAGGTAACGTTGGGGTCCGCCCTGCCTGTGCTGTATTCTAATCAAGGGAGGGGGTCCTCAGTAAAGGATTCTTCCATCTCTGTCTTCTCCTCTTGTTGATCAGGCGCATCAACCTCTGCATCTTCAACCCCTTCAAGAACACATGAGGAATCCTCCACGTTCTCCTGCCCGTTGTCTTGTCCCGCAGGAGTATCTTCTGGTTTTCCTTCATCCTTATTACATTGCTCAGTTGATAGGACCTGGTCGGAGTCGGAGAGACTACTGCATGGCAACTGCACCGATTCTTGGGCATCTGGCTGTACCTCTGTGCTACCGCTGTTCGCTTCATTTTCACCTGTGAAGGGGTTTTGACCCTAAAACAGCAATAAGCAAGTATTATAAGCCATGTATTGTAATGTAACCCTACAGTGAAACACTGCTAATCATAGTAACCTATTGTGCAAGGTTTAATGGGTTGTCTTACCATGCTGTTTCAAAAGCACAAGCAGCGATTCATGCATTCTGTATCTTCCAGGTTTCGCTGTGGGTGGTTCTAGAGCAGCGATTAGCATATCAACTCCATATTCCCAGCTCCTCTAATTGCACTGACATGAGATATTTTCTATTGTGCAAAGAGTTTCAACGCTCAAAGTAAACACTCAAAAGTTATTAGTCTCCTTTATTTGAAATAATACACTTTGCTCTCAAGCTGCTGGCGTCCTGTGTGCCGACCTGTAGCAATGTAATTTCCTGCTCTCAGATACACCAAAGAGCAGAGAGAGGAGAGAGCAGGTCAGGCACCAAAGAAACCTGTGTGCACGCAGGAGATATAATCTCTCATCTCCTCAACAAAGCAATACATTTGGAAAATGTTTGCATTTACGGTTTCCCAAATTTTGAAAGTTAAAGGGGTTTTCTCATTTCACCATTTGGCAGATGTTTATGCTGGTTGCTAAGCAGAGCTTGTGAAATGGAGGGGCATGTTCCCCCTCCCAGCAAGGAGTATCTTCTCTCTCTACAGACTCACCCTACACGGTGCACATTAGAATGTAGTCTGTGTGAGCTGGGGCACGGGAGAGGTTTTCAGCTGTCTTTGGCAGTGAAGAGCTAAGTGTAACTCTAGAGTGTATATCTACATTTCTCGCTCTCTCTACATACTTTGTAACGAGAATGGGTATTTGACATTCAGGACTCTGGGAAAGATGGGTGATTATTTTCTCTGTCTCACACACTGATATATCCTGCACATTATTACACCTCTGACCTCCGTTTGTGTTTACATGGGACTGCACATTATCTCTCTCTCTATGCTGCAGGACCTCCGATCACTGTCAGTGAATCTCACCCTCCCCACACACACTACGTCACACCACCTCTGATCTCTCTCTCATCCCTCTGCATGCTCCAGTCCATAACCTACTCCCTGCATCTCCGTCAGATGCGCGCTCCCGATCGAGGCGGGAGCTGGGCATAACTCGTCCTCGGCTCGAACTTCGTTACTAAGCACTAATAAAACAGCCTGTTCTCTTAAACCATAACATTTTGCTAATGGTAACCAAGGATGTACATGCTTAAATTTTTGGTCACCTCATTTTAAACTATGATCTTCGTAGCAAGAAAATCCCTTTAATCTTTGTAGCGAGACAACTCCTTAAAAATACTACGGTACGTTTTTTTCCTAATATAATCCCTGCACATAAATAACGGCTATACCCTGGCAAAGTGCCTACATTAATAACACCAGCACCAGAGCAAAGCCCTCTACTAGTATCACTATCACAGAGTTCACATTGTTTATTAAAAGTTGTTTTTCATACTCGAAAAAAGGGTCTTTTTTTGAACAAAACATCACCGCTCTTCTGCAGAGGTTGCGCTTGGTATTACTACACAATGACTAATCGCACTATGCAGATGTACTTTTCCCTGCTGAATTCAATAAAGAAGATTGCACCTTTTTCAACCAGTCTTGGGTACTCCTATGAATGGCAGGATCTTCATACTATCTCTCTTTTAAACCACACGAGGAAGCCGCTCTGCAACCGCCTCCAAGAACTTTCGGGGCAATTCAGCCGATGATGTAGCCCAGCCTCAGCTCATTTAGGGAGGAGTGGTAACTGCTAGCCTCTCTGTAAAGCTTTCTGGGTTTTCTATTATGGTGCAAAGTATATTGTTTGCTTTAAGAGATCGTGTCTAGGAATTTGCTAAAATTCTAAATCTGTTTTTCTGAAGTCCTTGATTATCTGGTTCTGCCTAATCTTGCTCAGTGTTCGTAATTTGCCAGTGGTTGTTCCTTGACATTCTTGTGTTTTTCAGGCTTCTGTCAATGCATTTGCTGTATCCCACCTAAGTTAGAGCCTGCTTCTTTGTGTCAGAAAAGGTTGTATCCTAGGGCCATGGTTAGGGATATTTTAAGGACAGAAAAGGGGTCAATGAGGTCTGGTGTTAGGACTAAGTCTAAGGAAAGATTCAGGGAGACTAAGAGCGAGGTTGTGTTGGCATGGCTCTGTTTCTATATTGAAGCCAACCAAGTTCTTGTCCTCATCCATCTCTTTACCATGATCTGCCTTAACCTGTAACATCCACCATCTAATTTCAAGTCTCACTGTACTATGGTAACATATACTTTGGATTATGATTCCCTGCAACTGCTTGGTTGGCTACGATTCGGCTCTACTTCAATCCTGAGGGTACCCGAATACTAAGAGCTGCTGTTAGGGCCCAGAAAAGGCGACTTTAATAGGTGAAGTCCAGCTACGTCGCCTCGTGGCACTCAGTGATGTTACACTCTATAAAGGTTTATTTCTATATTATACATTTATGACAAATTTGTAGAATATGCCCGGAATGTCTGAAAGATCAGTCCTGCATCTCTCTCTAGAATTACAGCCCCTTGATGCTTGCTGTACCCGATGAAACATCCATTGCTTACCACATCCAGGCAGGGCCTAATCATAGAAGATGGCCATGATTATGGAAACAGCCAAGTTTGGAAACACAAACGAGCTTGTCTGTTTATATAATTTAGGCTTTAGTTTCCACCTGGATATGGTGAACACTGACTGAATCACCAACAAGAGACAGGAGTTGAGGGGTCCTAGTGCTGGAGACAGGCAGGAGTCCATAGCCAGTGAGTCCTTCTGGAGATGTTCAGCATTTAGGTCAGGAGCTTTACCTGCACATGGAGAGAACGGGATGTGAACGGGGCCAAACATGCATACCTTTTTGTATTGTTCCAGTTTCTGGCTGATCTGCTTGTTATTCAGGATGCCTCTTGCTACGGCCACTGCATTTTTTTTGGAGGTTTCCATCATAATCTACAATGGGTGGAAGGAAGACAGGACAGCAAGATCTCATTAAAGTCTGATGCAATACCAATAAGTGTCTGTAAAGAATGTTTTCCTTCTTTCCACTAATCTTTTAAACCATTTCTTCAAATTCCTCCACAGCTCCGAATCACATGCTTCCCTTCACACAACTGTCCAAAGTCCCCACTTAAGGTATATGGATCCACAAGGCTACTAATAGTAGTTGTATACATCCATAGGCCATGAGCTCTCCTATGCCTCCCATTATGTGAAAGCTTGTAAAGCTCATCTATCCATTGACTACAAGCAAACACAGATTTTATTATCTGTTCTGGACTTTGTTTCCACTATGCTCCATGTAGTTCATATAAACCCCAGTGTTACACTTGAGACTCACCCTGCATTTCTGCTTGTGTATGGCGGATTTGAGATGTTGCTGTAGGGCATTTGGGTTCATAGGAATGAACACATCACAGGCAGCACAATGAGCAGCTTCAACTTTCTTCACAAACTGTTCCATGCCCAAATCTGTAAAAAGCAACAAAATTGGGTGATGAAAACCCTGAGGACAGGAACACCTTTTCTCTTTCACTTAACTTTCCAGCTACCTTATATCTGGTCTTTGGATTTTGCAGAACAAACTGTATTTAATGGAATTCTCCTGCCATACTTACCATAAAGTATTATAACGGGTTATCATCTTTATATTGTTTTTATTTATGTTTATTTTATTATAAGAAATTGTAATATATGTATTAAAATGTCTGCTCCTGTACCTATTATACCAATGGAGTAGACCCCCATTGAGAAAAATGGTATAACACACATTCCTGTCAATAGTAATGGCTACCATAAAGTAACTGTATGGTGTAAACATGGCATCAGTCATGATAACCTCCTGGCAGTCAGCAGCAAGGTTTCATGACATCTGTAGGGTAACTGAATAGGAATAATGGTGGAATGTTAATATTCCAGCAGCTTCTTCACGGGGTGAAATTACTTGTATAACTGACTGCTGTCTCTCTAGGGTACGTCATGTTAAAAAAAAGACACTTTTCAGGTGAGGTCATATTGTTGGTGATGAAGTTAACTGTAAAACAACACAGAAAGAGGAGACAGATAAATGTGCGGTGTCTTCTCCCCAGACACTGACAGACAAGAGTATGTTCACACAGCTTAATTGCGCCGTCCTCATAGACTGTCATTACTTGCGCCGCAAATAAATGACATATCAATTATTTCCCCGCGTGTACAATACAATCATATTGTACGCCCGGGGAGAGGAGGCGTAATCCATAGTTCTCTATGAGAACTGTGGATGACCATAATGATTGGGGCGTATTTCGCTCGTATTAGAGAGCAGTACACCGCGAAATAAGTGGCGAAATGCGCCCCAAGACAAGCCGTGTGAACATACCCTAAGACTCTGCTGGAGGTGGTAATACTGGAGAAGTTCTGCTCCTCCATACACTACTATTACCGGGATACCAGGGTCACATGACCTGTGTGGGTGTCACATGATAAGATGCTGCTGGAGGTGGTAATACTGGAGAAGTTCTGCTCCTCCATACATTACTATTACCTGGATAGCAGGGTCACATGACCTGTGTGGGTGTCACATGATAAGACACTGCTGGAGGTGGTAATACTGGAGAAGTTCTGCTCCTCCATACACTACTATTACCGGGAAACCAGGGTCACATGATCTGTGTGGGTGTCACATAAGACGCTGCTGGAGGTGGTAATACTGGAGAAGCTCTGCTCCTCCATACACTACCGTTATCTGGATACCAGGGTCACATGACCTGTGTGGGGGTCACATGATAAGACGCTGCTAAGAGGTGGTAATACTGGAGAAGTTCTGCTCCTTCAATACACTACGTTATCTGGGAAAACCAAAGGTACATGGACCTGTGTGGGGGGTCACATGATAAGTGCTGCTGGTGAGGTTGGTGAATACTGGAGAAGTTCTGACTCATCCTTACCACTTACCGTTATCTGGATAGCAGGGTCACATGATCCTGTGGTGGGGGTCACATGATAAGACCCCTGCTAGTAGGTTGGTTAATACTAGAAGTTCTTGCTCCTCCATACATTACTATTAATGGAATCCAGGTCCACAATGACCTGTGTGGGTGAAATCACATGATAAGACAATGACTGCTGAGTTGGTAATACTGGAGAAGTTCCCGCCCTCCATACACATACTGTTACCTGGAAAACCAGGGTCACATGACCTGTGTGGGGGTCACTGATAAGACGCTGCTAGAGGTGGAATACTGGAGAAGTTTCTGCTCCTCCATACATAAACCTTATCTGGATACCAGGGTCACATGACCTGTGTGGTGGTTCACTTTATAAGATGCGGCTGGTGGTGGTAATACTGGAGAAGTTCTGCTCCTCCATACACTACCGTTATCTGGATAGCAGGGTCACATGACCTGTGTGGGGGTCACATGATAAAGACGATGCTAAAAAGGGTGGTAATACTGGAGGAAGTTTTTGCTCCTTCATACACTACCGTTATCTGGATACCAGGGTCACATGACCTGTGTGGGGGTCACATTTATAAGACGCTGCTGGAGGTTGGGTTTAAAACTGAGAAGTTCTGCTCCTCCAATACACTACCGGTTTATCTGGATAGCAGGGTCACCATGACCTGGAGTGGGGGTCACATGATAAGACGCTGCTAGAGGTGGTAATAGATTTATCAGAACCGGTGCAAAGGAAAAATTGGAGCAGTTGCTGATACCTTCCTTTATTTTCAAAAGTGTCTATTGAATGAGATAAAATATGATCTAGTTTCTGAATATCTGGTACAAGGTTTCTGATGGGGTCACTAGAGAGGGGGGTTCCCATAAGTGTAAGTGTCTTTGTCAGTACCTTGGGTGAGATCCTGACTGCGATATATTTGGTGGATTGTGGTACCCAGGTCCTTAATGACAGCACGCCGCTCCTCCGTCTTCTTAGTCTTGTGCATCACATAATCCTGGAAGAACATAAAGAATGATGATGTCAAAGAAAAGGGATAAGCAAAACACTCTTTTTAACTATAGTTTTATCTAAAGTTTAATTAATACACAAAGTTAAACTTTCCTCAATTCTAATTCCTGACCATTTTAATAATCTCCGTTTGCCATCGGTGAGATTACCTTGTGTAAAAAAGGGCTGAAAATCTGCCCTGAGAGACATTATTGTACTATATATTACTATTTCAGGACAGTGTAAAGCTATGTTCACACGGCTTAAACGGAGACGTATTTCGGCTAGAGAACTATGGATTACGCCTCCTCTCCCCTCTCGCACAATACGCCGTGGGGGGAGATAAGCGACATGTCAATTACTAGCGCCACTAGTAATGAATGTCTTCGGTCACGTGACACTGTACCCAATCTCTGACCTTAGCAGTGTCTTTCTTTATAAACAGCACTTGACCACTAAAGCCAACGATTCTACTCCCGTCCTATGTACTCCTTAGTAAGAAAAACCTCAATCAGGTATGTGCATTGAGAAAAAAAATAAATACAAATCCGCATTTGGTTACTACAGGGATTTAAACCTAGGATCCCTATGCTGAAAAACTGAAGTGCTAACCACTCAGCTACGGTGTAGCTACTCATAGCTCACGTATTTTAGGTTACTTGGCTTTACATTTATACCTTTGTTTGATTAGATTCAGGATTGAGCACACTGTGGGGAAAGGCATTGCAATATCAAGTAATTCAAACAAATTTAAACACGCCCCGTTTAGAATATCCTGAAAGCTGAAGAGAGAACAGCAGGACATGAAATGCCTTTGTAGTAACACCCCTTTAAGAGAGCATTTTCATAATAATGGACAATTGGGGTACTTAGCAAGAGGGAGAAAGGGAACAGAAAGCTCCATGGTGGGAACCTGCATGCCACCAACAGACACAACCAGTGTACCTTGTGGGATATTTCTGCATTCATAAATGCAACAATATTTGTCATGCACTCAGGACAAGGGTTTCCACCTATGATCCAACAGATTTTCATTGTTGACCCCCCAAGGCAAGTACACTTTGTGTTGTCTGTGATCATACTTAGTTGTTGAACCACAAACATTTTAATCTCCAAGTGCATGGACATACGCATGAATACATTTGATGCAGTAATTGTTGTATCAGAACGATTCCCTGGCGCTGGATATGGTGAGGAGACAGATCCCAGAGCTTACCTGCAGAAAGTCCGCCTCCCGTTGTTGAAGCTTTGTCCCCAGAAAACGGAAATGATCCTTATGGAAGTTGCTCTGCAGGTGACGCTTCATCTCTTCGTCATAAAATGTGCGGAACTTGCACAGAGAGCAGACAAACTGGATCCTAGGAAGGAAACCATATAGGTTGCCGTTATATATATATTTTTTTACTTTTTTTAAATTTTATTTGTGTATCGTATATTATACTATACACAAATCAGCCATTATATTAACCATAATATCACAAGGCATTATGGGAAAGGGGCTGAGACACCCACAGCGCCCTCTGTTGGATGTAACAAATCCTCAGATTGCTTTTGACCCACCGAGTCTTGAGAAAGCAAAACGGATTTTAGCCAAGCCAGTATCTCTCATCTGCAGACAACGCTGTTTCGGATTTTGTCCCTCTTCAGTGCATAGAGAAAGATACTGGTTTGGGCTGTGTGGGAGGCATCGAGTAGCTCAGGAAGGGACGATCTCTCCTTAGGGAGAGCACCGAACGAACGGCTTGTAAAGTTTGTTTTGCCTTTTCGCCCTCTACTTAGCATCTCCATATCACAAGGCATTATGGGAAAGGTGCTGAGAAGCCCACAGCGCCCTCTGTTGGATGTGCTCTCCCTAAGGAGAGATCTTCCCTTCCCTCATTAACCATAATATTAAGGCCCTATTCACATCTCGTTTTTAAACCTTGCTTGTGGCACTGGGATACCATCAAAATGTATCCTGATTGATACCACGGTGGGGCCAAAGACATCTATAGGACAAACACAGACGCAATTGCACTAAGTTTGCCCTATTTAGCAAATGTGTATAGTTTCTGCAGCGGACACAGAAGTGTAGATAAAGGCTTACAATATCCTAACCGATACTATCAATGGGATGCCAAGCCAAGATGTGAACTGATCATAGCCCTCTCCCCATCTGCTGTAAATTTGCAGGGTGTATGGAGCCGCCCCTGCTCCATGCACTGCAGGATCCTAATTACAGCTCATGGTTATGGTCAGTAGATGGGATGGGAGGTAGTCTTGATCTGGACCAATGAATCACTTGGATGCAGCAGTGACTACAACATCTAAGCTATCAGATGGCAAGCAGGTCCCAACACAATGCAATCATGGGATTCTAAGTAGTTGGCATGGCAGATGTGGCCCATGTTACTGCACTCTTTACATTCTGCCAGAAGCATTGTGTAACAGAAGTGCAGTAATTTTATGCTATGCTGTGACACACTTGCAGTGTAATATACTAGGAATTGCAGTCCCTGGAAGTCAACAACCCTAGGCAACTAATACGGAAAGTGAAAGAAAAAAAAAAGTTAAATACAAGTGCCAAAAATAAAAAATTTTAAGGGGCACAAAAGCTCATAGAGTGTCACTGGTACGTAGTGATCTGTACCTATCAAAAGTGGTCCAAAAAAAAGGAAAAATGGCAAATTGAGCACAGGTTCACGGCTGCTGAAAAGTGTTTTATTGGCTACGATAGAAAGGTGTAAGAACAAACAAGTGTATCCCAGTTTGCAGTACAGCTGACCCCTCTTTACTGCCGAATGCACCTAAAATGGGCATGCGAGCATCAGAACCAGACCATGATGTAATCAAAGCATGTGGGCTGGACTGATGAATCATGTTTTCTTTTGCATCATGTGGATGGCCTGGTGCACGCACATCAAATATCTAGGGAAGAGATGCACCATGGGAAGAAGACAATCTAGCGGAGGTAGTGCGAAGCTCTGGGCAATGTTCTACTGGGAAACCATTCGTCCTGGCATAAAGTGGAAATTACTGTGACATTTACCACCCATCTGTACGGACCAAATCCACTCCTTCATGGCAGTGGTACTCTCCAACAGCAGTGGCCTTTTTCGTCAGGACGATAACCCTGCCACTACGCAAAACTATTCAGGAATAAGGAACATGACAGAGTTCAAAGTGTTATCTTGGCCTCAAAATACTCCAGATATTTATGAGATGTTCTAAAAACCAAGTGATCTATTCAGGCCCAACCTCACAACTTGCTGCATTTGATATGGCATACCACAGAACACCTTCAGAGGTCTTGTGGAATCCATACCTATATGAGTTACAGTGTTTTTGGCAACTCGAGGGGGACCTACACAGTATTAAGCTAATCGGTATATAGGTTATACTTATTTTATCCAGAATATATACCTCTCTATCATCCTGTCTCCGATGTTCCTGCCCGGATTCTCTTGGTGCCTTCTGGTAAATGTCGGTTTGTTTTCTGTTGGAAAAAGTCAAGGAAAACATCTGCATGAAGTTTGTACGTGACCACTGTTTGCACCTAGCTCTGGCACCATCTGGAACCTCCTAAAACCAGGAGCACAAAATGAAGCAGAGAGAACCAAGAATAAGACTCCCCTGATTCCTACAACATAGGAGGTGAGCAGGCTGATATAAAGTGGTTTTATTTTTAAAATTCAGTATAACTTAATATATTAATGCAAACACAATATCAGCAGCCCTCTACAAGCACTACAGAAAAACAAAGGGGACACAGGAATTTTTTTGAAAAGCATTTCTGATACTTTGGAATATATGAACATTGAGGTTCTTGGTGTATATTTCTGATCAAAACTGTAAAAGCCCATCTACCATCGACAAGGTGACCTCAATTCCGATGGGAACCTACTCTGTATGTTACCTCTCTTGGTATCTGTTCATTTATACAGGTGTTTTTAAATCAGATCTGTTATAGCTGGAATCTTCTCTCCCTGAAATGTGGAGGTCTGAACAGACACCTAGGGCCACATGTATGAACCTGTTTTGGTCTAAAACTCACTTTTTTGCCCATAGGTTACTATGGGCAAAAGAGCGAGTTTTAGACCTAAACAGTTTCATCCATGTGGCCCCAAGACAGGAAACATTGCGTAGGTTCCCATCTAAAATTAGGTCACCTTGTCGACAGTAAATGGGCTTTTACAGTTTGGATCAAAAATGTACAGAAGCTCAAAATTTTCATGCATTCCAAAGTAGCAGAAATGATTTTCAAAAAAATTCCTATGTCCCCTTTGACTGTTTTTCAGTGTTTGTAGAGTGCTGCTGATACGGTGTTGTGTTTTCATTGGTTTTGGGTGCCACGCCAGTGTGCACCTATAAACTCATTTTTCAAAATGGATGTGCTGACCGTATTTTGTTTTTGGTTAATGTATTAATGGTTGACAGCTACCTCTGCATCCATCCCTAACAATGGAGGGCTGTCAATCACTGAGCCAACCACTAGACTCTTAGGCTATGTTCACACGATGTACTGCAGTGCATACAGTACGCACTGCAGTAAATCGCACCGATACGCACATAATCATGCGTGCAGCCCGCCGGCCCCATGGACAGGCATTACTAGCGGCGCATATCCGGCACAAGGAATTGACATGTCACTTATCTCCCCGATCGTACGCACCGATACACACGTAATCATGCCCGCAGCCCGCCGGCCCCATTGACATGCATTACTAGCGCCGCATATCTGGCACAAGTAATTGACATGTCATTTATCTCCCAGCGCGTACAATAGGATCGTATTGTACGAGCGGGGAGGGAGACGTAATCCATAGTTCTCTATGAGAACTATGGATTACCGTAATTTCGGCACGCATCTCGCCCGTATTAGAGCACAAATGCGCGCCGAAATTACCCCATGTGAACATAGCCTTAAAGGATCATTCTGGTTCGTCAGATAAATCTTATTGTTTGCACAACAAAAAGTTACACACGTTCCCAAAATACTTTCGATCTGCACATCTCACAGCTTCTACAATCTCTGCTCGCTGTAAACATACATTTTTATAGCCTGACAGCAGAGATCTTGAAAACCCCAAAGGAATCAATACTTTCTGAAGACCACCTGATAATCCGGAAAATTACAGGATATGGCAACAGTCTGTTCCTGAATGCCTTTTGTTATCTTATGCCTTACTGAACTGCTAGGTGAATGTAGGTTTTTAGTTTTTACCTGTTACCTCTTGTGCATCTTCTCCGTCTCCACCCTGGAAAATAAAACATGAACAAGTTGTACAAATGCTCTAAATCATCAAAAAGGTACAAACGGCAACAAAAAGACGTGTGACTTTAGTGTAATTCTGTCTTAGGATAGGTTCACATGGCCGATTTAGAATGTGGATTTGATGCAGATTTCAGAGGCAGATTCTCAGCCTTCATAAACCTATGTGAGAATTTAGCACCGGATCAGCCTCAGGAATTGACAGGTCAGTTTTTTTGGTTTTTATTTTTAGTCCCCAAAATAAAATTGACACTGGAAAATCGATGTTGTGTGCGCTGCAACACCGATTTTTCCATTAGAAACAATGTGAGGTGGACTGCAATCAGATTTGGACACAGACTCCTACACGGATTTGCGTCATTCAGCATCCAAAGCGGCCATGTAAACTCACCTTTACAGATACTCCTCTGTATCTTTCACTCCTGCTGCGGTGGACCTATATACACAACGTCTCACCATGTACTGAAAGATGTCACTTCTAGCCCTTGCCAGTGATCTACAAAACTTACATTATTTGAGCTCTGTGCCGGTTCCTCAGCATTGCCATCTGGAAGAGAAAACATGACATTTAAACCCTATACCTCACAGAGACCTCAGCTTTACAGCTTAAAAAGTTATTTTATTCAAGAGCATAGAATAGTTGGCAGTGACCGATCCGCACCACAGATTTTGTGAGATTACCCTTTAGTGACTGGGCAGATCACAGGGAGAAATTTGTAATTGCCCAATCACAGCCACATTGTCCTCTCTAGGCCTACACTTATAGGGGTTGTCTCACTACAAGGCTTGCTTTTTATGTTAAAGATCTTACAAAAACAAGTCACTTTGCATTATGTGTCCATTAACAGTGTCCTAACTATTCCTAGATATCCCCTCTTGTATGGGCTGCATCAGCTCCTCAGGTCGCTATAGCTACAGACTTGTTTGATCTCTCCTGATAGGCTGCCAGCACTGATTGCTATAGCTTCAGACCTGGTGTCCTCAGCAGCTCATCACTGCAGGATAGTAGCCAGTAAAACTAGTAAACACGTCCCCGAATTAAAAAATGAAAAACAGGACTGAGGTGAGATGAATCTATGTAGTGAGACAACCCCTTTAATTGACCTCTAAGATGCGGAGGGGAGGACAGTGGTCTGAATGATCAGTGTTCAGCTTCCTGTAACACAGACTGGAGTAGTTAGTATCAAGTACAAAATAGTGACCTACTCTCTGCCCTCAACCATCATTAATCCCACAACTGCTGTCGATCATTAAAGGGGTTGTCTCGCTACAGAGAATAGCTTTCAAATGGTAGGGAACACAAAATAAAGACATTTTCCAAATATATTGCTTTGTTCCTCTGTTTTCCCTAAGGAGATACAAGTGAATTTTTGACCTCCCTGGCTATTTCAGTTCCCTCAGTAACCAACCTGTAAACAATTCTCCAAATGCTGTTTTTTCTATGAGATAACAGTAAGTGATGTCATCACACAGGTCAGGGCAGTGTCTTGTGCTGCCTGAGCAGTAAAAAGCTTGATTTATGTAAAATAAACAGCACTGTAATTAGGGCTTTTGTTTGAGGGATCAGATAAGAAGTCCTGTTAGTAGTTTGACAAGCTAATCTGATCTAATTAGCAACTGAAAGCACAGCACAGCAGGAAGCTGTACAAGCACAAGCTGTATGCAAATTAGTCAGTCTGAACCAGGAAGTGGCAGAGTATTTCATTCATGCATCCTTTGAAACTCTGTAGGGAGACAACTCCTTTAAGGAATACAGACATTGACACCTCTGCACTAGATCACCTGTAATGCTAATACTAACCTGATCTTGATCACTAAGGATAGCTACATTAAGCCCCAGCTGTCCTATACCACAATGGTTAGAGAAAACTATCCCACTTCTACGCCAGACTACCAGTTATATTATAACTAGATCTCTAACCCACAACCAGGCACACGGGCATTAAATTAGTCTCTACCTATACCAACACTGATGCCAACATTAATCCTACCCTTTACTGCCGCAGGCACCCGATATTAGAGTACGCCTCATTAAAAGCATAGCTAACAGGGCTGCGCCAGTTTTCTGGTGCAGCCTGATACATACATATCACCTTTAGTCTCTGCTACTAAAGAATTAAAGGGGTATTTCCATCATAACAAGTGCTGCTGGAAGGGTCACTTACTGTAAATAAAGACGTTTTTAAAATGCTCGTTATTAAAAAATATTAATGCTTTACCTAATACAGACACTTTTTGCACCTTCAATTTGCTCTCGTCTTCTTGGTCATTGTGTGCTTTCAGTTCTGGCCGGTAATGAAGCATTATCAGACTGTCAGAGAATAAGTACCTGTGGGCTGGCTGGGAGAGGGGGTGCACATGAGCGAAAATATGCATCTCTGCCATCGCGGCCACACTGAAAGCACACGGTTTTGGTCTGTAACCAAGGAGACAAGAAGTTGAAAGTGCAAAAAAAGGCCTGTACAGGCAAGACCCCGGGTTACAAACGGGATAGGGACTGTAGGTTTGTTCTTAAGTTGAATTTGTATGTAAGTCGGAACAGGTATATTTATTAAATGTAATTCCAGCAAAAAAAAATTTGGGGGATAGTACAGGGAACAGTTTTTACATTTGTTTTGCTGTCTTTGCCCTTTTTTTTTAGGAGACTTCACCTAACTTTCTGTATCTCTTGTGCAGCTGTGGCATGCTGGCACTTGGTTATCATGGTGTGTGACTCAGTGTTGAATGTCAGCCATGCCCCATAAGTCTCCGTTTGTAACTAGGGGACGTATGTAAGTCGGAACAATGTAAGTAGGGGGACTGCCTGTATTAGGTAAAATCTATGTATTTCTTAATGACGGGCATTTTGAAAATTGCTTACTTTACAGTAATCGGCTCTTCCAGCAGCACTTGCTATAATGTCTGATGAGTAGGCATCCTGCAACTGGGAATACCATATTTAATTGATACACCATCTGCATTAACCCCTTACCGCCGGAGCCAGTTTTGGCCTCTCTGACAGAGCCCCATTTTTAAATCTGTCATGTGTCACTTTATGTGAGAATAACTTTTTGACACTTTAACCTATCCATGTGATTCAGAGATTGTTTTCTCGTGACACATTGTGCTTTAAGATAGTAAGAAATTTGGTCCAAAAAATGCTTGTTTATTTGTGAAAAATATCAAAGTATCGTGAAAAATTTGAAAAATGTACCAATTTCAAACTTCAAAAATTTCTGCATGTTAAGACAGATAGATATTCCAACTCAAAATAGTTTTATAACTAGCATCTACCATATGTCTCCTGTAGGTTTGTCATCATTTTTTTTTAAATGTCTTTTTTTTTTTTTTTTTTTTTTTTACGACATTAGGGGGCTTAGAAATTTAGCAGTAATTTTTAAATTTTCAAGAAAATTTGCAATATACATTTTTTAGGGACCCGTCTAGTTCTAACGTGACTTTGATTGACCTGTATGTTAGATAGCCCCATAAATTACCATCATCTAAGAAATACAACCCCTTAAAGTATTCAAACAGCATTTAGGAAGTTTATTAACCCATTAGGTGTTTCACAGGAATTAAAGCAAAGGGGAAGTGAAATTTCAAAATTTCATTTTTTTTTTGCAGATTTTCAATTTTTATACATTATTCACAAGAATATGGTAAATGTGATCAGGGAAATGCAACTTAATATTGATTCCCCAGATTCTGCTGTTTTCAGAGATATCCCATATGTGCCCTACTGCACTATTTGGCTCAAACCACAACCCTCAGAATAGGAGGAGCACCTACCGGACTCTGGGGTCTCATTTTCATTATGATTTAAATTAGGCGCCATTTCAGGTTTGCGGACACCCTAAAGTGCTAAAACGTAATAAACTCCCCTAAAAAGGCCCCATATTGGAAATGACACCCTCTAAGGAATATATCTAGGGGTGTAGTGAGTATATCGACCCTACAGGTGTTTCACACATTTTTTAGCGTTCGGCTGTGAAAATGAAATAAATTTTTTTTCCAATAATCTGCAATTTTAGCTGAAAATGTTTAATTTTTACAAGGCATCCTGGTAAAAAAGGACCCAAAACTTTGTTACGCAATTTCTTCCAAGTTCGGCAATACCCTACATGTGGGTGCAAACTGCTGTTTGGGCGCATGGCAGGGCGTATAAGGGAGGGAGTGTTACTTGGCTTTTGGAACGCAGATTTTGGTGGGGCCATGTCGCATTTACAAAGCCCCCAAAGTACCAGAACAGGTGAAACCTTCCAGAAGACGCCCCATTTTGGATTCAGCACGCCTCATAGATCTCATCTAGGGTGCACAGGTGTTCCAAATTTTATTTTTTTTGCATTGGGCTATAAAAATGAGGGGAAACCGCAATTCCACCATTGTTTTTTGGGCTTCAATTTTACAGCGTTCACCGTGCAGTATAACTGACAGGATATCTTTACTATGGGGGTCGGTAGAATTGCAATGATATAGATTTTATATATTTTTTTTATGTTTTATCACATTTACACAATAGAAATATGTCTAGAAAAAAATTGCGTTTTTATGTTGTCCTGTTCTGATAGCCATACCATTTTCAGTTTTCAGTATACGGAGCTGATTATGGGCTTGTTTTTTGTGGGATGAGTTGACGTTTTTATTAGTACCAATATGTGGGGCATATGCCGCTTTGATCACTTTTTTATTAAGGTTTTTTGTGAGGCATTTTGAACAAAATACAACATTCCTGGTATGTGTTTTTTATTTTTTTACAGCGGTCACCGCGCAATATAGCTGACATGTTAGTATTACTCAGCAGGTCGATACTATTTCAGCGATACCAAATTTGTATTTTTTTTTATTGTCTTACTGCTTTTACACAATAAAAGGAAAACACGTTTTTGCATCGCCATAGCCTGAGAGTCTGAGACAAGACTTTTTGATCAGTTTTAAATCCGTTTTTTGGAAGGCAGGGTGAAGAAAATACTGCAAACCTAGTAGTGTTTTTTATTTTTAACAGCGCTCACCGTGCAGTATTCATGACCAGTTAGCTTTACTCTCTGGGTCGATACGATTACGGCAATACCCTATTTATATAGTTTTTTTAAATTTGGAAGCACTTTAAAAAAAAAAAAAAAAAAAAGGTTTTTATTGTGTTAAATAATATTTATGCATCGCTGTCTTCTGAGAGCCATAACTTTTTTATTTTTCCGTATAGGAGAGACGTGTAAGGCCTTTTTTTTTGCGGGATGAACTGACGTTTTAATTGGTACAACTTTGGCGTTTATATGAGTTTTTGATCGCTTTTTATTCCATTTTATGTGCTGCAGGATGTACAAAAATCGCAATTCTGTGACTGTTTTTTGTTTTTGTTTTTTACGGCGTTCACCGTACGGGTTAATTAACGTGACAGATTTATAGGGTAGGTCGTTACGAACGCGGTGATACCAAATATGGGTACTTTATTTTTGATCTTTTTTGGGGTGATTGGAGTTTGTTTAAGGGGAAAAGGGCAGTGTACATGTTTTAATTTTATTTTTTGTGCTCGTGTTTTACTTTTTTTTTTTTACATCTCCATTGTGGGGATTTGTAACAGCAAATCCCCACTGGGGAAAAGCAATCGTTAGATTGCTGTTTGAAGAGGCGATCTGTGCACAGCGTTACTGCTGTACACAGGTCGCCATGGCAACTAGTGACACCATGCCCACAATGCATTGTGGGCATGGTGACGTCACCAGACTACCCGGATGCTTTCAGAAAGCATCCGGGGAGTCCGGTAGGAGACGGGCGAGCGGCATCCCTGCCGCTTGCCTCGCCGATTGTAGGCAGAGGGAGCTCACTCCTCCTGCCTGCGCCTTCATTATTGCGGCCATGACAGGCTGCGGTAATGATGCATTTTTCCCTCGCGGCCGGAGCTCACTCCGGCCGCGGGTGATGGGGCATGAAGCCTGCGGTAATTTACCGCTGGTTCCATGTCGCGATCGCGCGCGGCTCGCCCGCAAGCCTGCGCGATCGCCAGGGCGTATGCATACGTCCCTTTGCAGGAAGTCACTTCCCGCTAGGGCGTATGCATACGCCCAATGTCGGGAAGGGGTTAATCATGACGAGTTCCATTTTGGTGTTATAACCTCTAATCTTAATGACTGCCACTGTTTACCGTTATACATTATTTCTTATCAAGCTCGTGAGATAGAAGTGGCCCTTGTCTTCCCTCACAGAAGACAGTTATCCTGGTCTGAGGCCAAGTAGATCTTTTTCAATATCCATTGTTAAATGCTGAACCATAGAGGTCAGCACCATATCCGTCTTCTGTGTAAATTTATCTCACCTCCTTCTGCCTCCTCAGACTTTGCCTTGTTGTTTTCAGAAGTTCTCATCTTCTTTACAGCTGGTTGTCCTTTGTCTTTAGACATCTTTTTCTGGACACCCAGAAATAAAATGAAAATCATTATTTCTAACCTTGTCAATGTCTGGACGATATTTCTATTCATTTTGTAACTCCTTTGATAAACAAAAATATGAGTTTTCAGGGAGAACACAAAATTGACCCCAAACTATTGAACATTAGTGTGTGTGTGTGTATATATATATATATATATATATATACATATCTCAAGTTGATGATTTAATGGAAAACATAATCTGTTCTATTAGTACATACTTATCAAGCTCACCATATATTGTGTTTAAACTGCTCTTTATTACATCCTTATCTTAGTTCATCAGATATTTTCCACACAGCTTTGCCTGGAACAGAAGCGCTGCTTACAGCTGGTAGGAAAGGCCTTCAGAAATTCCTCTTTGGATGATACAGAAAGAGTACAAGGACACTTGCTATACTGCGCAGATGCAAATCGTGCTCTGTGGTTTAAATTATAATCTGCCTTAGCAAAAGCCAACTAGCCAATCATGTGATTCTTGACACATACCAAAAAGAGATATCAAGCCGTAACTTTCTGATGATAAACAGATCTATGCACCAGATAGTCCTGTCTGGTGTGTATTTCTTAAGCTCTCAGCTGAGAACAGTTTTGATACCCAATTTGGACAGAGACAACTAATTGGATAGGAGTAGAAGAAAAAGATAATTCTACACCTGATATTCTTCACCTAAAATATATATATATATTATATACACACATACATACACACAGATATAAACACACACCCATACATACACACATATACATATACAGAAGAGGAGGAGATCTTTCTGCCTTATATCTCCATGGCACACCCTCAGCAGCTGCAAAGGGGGCACCATGGAGCAGTGTAAGCTGTGAATCCAGCATTGGGGTGAGATACTACACTTACTAGAGCTTTCAGTAGCATCTCTATCTATCCCGCTCTGTAACTCTAGAACTCTGTGAGCTGATCGGTCTTATAATGGAACTTAACAGTATTTCAAAGTGAGAAATGAGTTGGGATGAAGGAGAGGAGGAAAGGAGGCCGATAAGTGGAGAAAGAGGCCTTTTTTTCTAATAAAATTATAGTGTCTTATATTTTCACTTGTATATTGATTTATATAAATTTTGTTAAAGGTAAACGGTCATTTAAAGGGTTATTTCTACACAGGACATTCCCATACATCAAATGTATGATGGTTAGAACCACTATGATCATTAGAACAAAGGTCTTCAGCTGCCTCTTTATCACTGTACAACTGCATCTAGGAGAGGATTAGAGCAGCGGCCGATCAATTAGATAACATACTGCGATATTTCTATATTGTAGCGTATTAAGCTCGTAAATACAGTTTATTAGGCTCAAGTAAGTGTCAAACTCCCATCTGTCATGGCAACCCTTTGGCGCCCCATCACTTCAGATACCTATGTGCTTACAGGCACGGACTTCTCTCTGCAGACCACTTAGGTGCCACAGCTGCTACAGACCATCTAACAGGTTAGTCTGGGTTCACAATCCCGCACCCGCTGGAACCCGATCACAGGTTGACGATCCAGCAGGTCACTAAACCACGCCTGCAAGCGGCCGCCAATGGCACAGGCATGCAGCCATCGGCCACTGTGTGCAGATGTGGTTTGTCCACATGAGCTGCCATATTGTGTGATCACATACTTACTCTGTGACAAGAAACGGTTTCTATAAAGCACCATAACAAACCCTTGAAGCAATGTTCCCAGGGGAGAATTCCTCTGAAGCACACCAGATGATGCAAACATTATTTTTTCCTTGGAAATTCATATGAAATTCTTAAGATATAAAGTCTGTGTGTAAATGTACTAAACAGAGGCAGACAAATATGGAATTACAGCTTGTGTAGTCATTACAGTGATATCAGCCTCAGCAGGTGCTGCTTCCTCACCTTCCAGCTCTTTGTCCTCTGTTTTATCCCTCCGCCGAAGTAGGAGTTTCCAATGAATGCCCTCAAATCTTGAAAACCGTCCTTCTCTTGGAATCCTCCTTGATCGAGAAGTGGAGTGGGATGTCCTGCACCTCTTACTGGTGGAGGGGACCCAAAGTTCCCCCTGAAGTCTCCTCTTGGGTCACCCCACCCGGTCTGTGCTGGAGGAGGTGGGCACAGCTCCCTCCGTCTGCCGTATCCTCCGTCAGGCTCAGAATAGTTATATCTGTTCCTTTCATTTCGATCATAGTAACTGTTGGGAGAATAGAAATAAATGTCTCCATGTACTTTTATAAAGAGATCATAGCATTTGCTGGACGTATAATGATAAAATTATTCAAAAATACCAAAAATGATACTTGTAGCCCCTCAACTACCAAGACTGGAGCTCAAAGGGAATCTATTGCCAGGGTTTGTTTTTAACTAACTAAAACAAAGATACCAATGCAGATTCTTTTCTTAGCCATTTTTATTTTCCAATTGCAGATTTATTTCTGTTGTCTGTATAGTATTATGGGGGCAGCCATCTAGACCCATTGACCTCTATAGGAGAGTTTTCTAGGCTCTGTGACTTGGGAAAAAGTCAATGTGCAGGGAGGGAGAGAGGGGGAGCTGTGACATCTCCTATTGTGACTGGTGGATCCTGTGTTATCTATATACATTGGTGTCACCTGTCAGTGTAATTCTGCCTGTGCTGATAATGAGGAGACTGCTGAAAATCTCTCGCTACGGAATAGAAAGGGTCAGACTATTATTAGGCCTAGTGGCCAAAGTGAAAACTGCAGGATTTCAGGATGTTAGAAAATAACCATATGAGAACAATATTTGAAGGTATGGGAAGAGTGGATGGTCTTTACTGGGTCACAAGACTTCCAGACTGTGGCTTTGGAGGTTTAGCGCTTTCTTCTTCTTTTCCCTACCTTCATGGCCTGCCTCTATTGTCATTTTTGGGAAAGGGATTGTTCGAGGGATATATATTATTTCTTCTTCTTACTGGCGATTTCATGCTATAATTGAGATTGGCATGCTCGATGGTCTCGTCCAGTTGGTTATTGGTTGTGATCGTAATTATTTCCTTATTGTTATGTTATTAAGCGTATATGTCAACAGTGGATTTTCCTCTTGGCGATTAATATTAGGTTTGGTCTTATTTTTTCTTTCCTTTTGCAGGCCTTTAGAGGCACAGTTGTCCATGTCTTAGATACACTATTGATCATAGTTTTGATGTAATCATATGATCTGCATTGATCTTTAATTCTTTCTCATTGTTATTGCTTGATACATGTCTTCTAATGGCTATTCCTGTATTACTCTCCTTATCACTGTTGTACATTTTACATATACTATGTTAATAAAGTTGTTTTGAAATCCGAAAAAAAAAAAAAAAGAAAATAACCATATGGATAGGAATTAAAAAAGAAAAAAAAAAGAAACCTTAAGGCCATGTTCACACGGCTTATTTTGGGACGTATTTTTGCCGTACTGCGCGAAATACGTGGCGAGATACGTCCCAGTCATTACGGTAATCCACAGTTCTCATAGATAACTATGGATTACGGCTCCTCTCCCTGCTCGCACAATACGGCGAGCGGGGAGATAAGTGACATGTCAATTATTCACGGCGTATTTCGGGCCGGAATAATGAATGTCTATGGGGCCGGCGGGCTGCTGGCCCCCCCGCCCCACTCCCATACACACGGCGTAATTGCGGGCGAAATAAGTGCCTGCAATTACACCGTGTGAACTCAGCCTAAATGTATTTCACCTAAAAACTTGAGTTAAACAAATTTTCTGATAACACATTCCCTTTAATGGCACACTAAGGATTTAATTGTGTGCATTGGTAGTGTAGAATGCGGCAGAATGTATGAACCTGTTCTACTGCGGGTCATAGATTTGGTGCTTTCTAGCTCCACTACGACACCTCAGGCTCAGGTAAACCGCTTATAACTTGGTCTACCTGTTCCAGCAGTAATGCACCTGTTTTTTCCATCCTCTGGTCATAAATGTGTAGAATCATACAGTTGTAGTGCGACACCTCCAGCACTAACCCCCCCCCCCCCCCCCCCATCTCAAGGGGACTACAAAGTACCGGGGGCACTGCATAATGCACCTAATCATACATCTAGAGAACCGGGCTGCAGCAGTTTTTGCGTTGAAAGGACACTGGTGCAGACCCATACATATGTCGCCCTAAAGGTTTTCCTTTTTGCCTCTGCATTTTAACAGCCACAACTTTTTTTTTCCAATGGAGCTGCTACATGGGGCTATTATTTATATGGGAAAAAATGAGTTATTTTTAGTACAATTTTGTTGTCCACAGCCCCTCCTCCTAAAAAAAAAAAAAAAAGCCTATGATTAAGAGCAGCAGATATATGCCATTGACCACAGGGTTGGACCACCAGTGACAGGCAGGCGATTTTGTATTTAGAATTAGTGCAGCAGTAGTTTAACTCCTTAACGACCACCTGCCGTCTTTTGATGTCGGCTGGTGCAGGTCGTTCGTCTGTAGCGACGTCTTTTGACGTCCAGTCTTTTAGCGACCAGTGCTGGCAGCCCATCAGGAGAGATTGAACAGGTCTGTAGCTATAGTGACCTGAGGAGCTGATGCAGCCCATACAAGAGGGGATATCTAGGAATAGGTAGGACACTGCTAATGGAAATATATTACAAAGTGATTTGTTTTTGCAAGATCTTTAACCTATATAGTCTTTAAATTATAACTATTAGCGCTAGCTGTAGGTGCTAACTCTAAGGTTAATACAGGCAATTGCTCACAGGTACCCTTAGGCATTATTCCATATAATTCAACTGTTTGCAGAGTTTTAATGAGTGAGATTTAGAGTTTTTTTTATTGGATCTATAATAAAGGTTAATGGGGTTTTGCCACGAAGTAAAATTGACGTGGGAAGCTTGTAAATTAAATAACAAACAATTTCACCATTCATCATTATTAAAAATTCTGCACCGTTTTTGTCTTAGCTGCTCCTTTTGTGATCTATTGTTTACAGCTCCATCTCCAGGGGATACGACCAGGGCTGTGAGCTCCTCAGTCCTGGTCGCACATGGTCAGACATCATCTCTCCTCTCAGGCAGCTACTGAGTGTTCAAACCTCATTTGTTGTCATTGTACTCCTGTCCTCTGTGCTCCTTAGTAATTAGTCAAACAGTGAAAATAAATTAAAAAAAAGAAACCTCAATGTGGTCTGTGCATTGATAAAGAGAAATAAAATCCACAGGTTTGGTTCCTGCAGGGATTTGAACCGATGATCCTTGTGCTGTGAGGCAAAGGTTTTACCTCTGAGCTACAGTGTAGCTACTTACATTTCTACACATAAACAGACCTTTCTTTGAGTACAGAGAGGAAAGGCCTGGTGATGTCATCCTGCTGGGTCACATGATATGTAATTCAAACAAATTATACACGCCCCCTTCTGAGCACACAGAGCTGAAGAGGTATGAAATGAGATTGTGGCAAAACCCCTTTAAGTGTTAATTAATATAGTTAGTAAATCACGAGAGGAGGAGGAACACCGTTTAAGGTTGACAGACATCTATTCTAATTGTAGAGTTAAATGCACACCACTGGTATATTTGAAGTCAATAGGCTGTCGGCAAGTGGCCAAAAATGTCAGGATCTGCACTGTGTACTTATCAGGTGCCCGGATAGAAAAGAGGTTTAAGAAAGAAGTACCCACAGTGAAAACAGATTATCCCAGAAACCTGAGTGTCATGTAATAATACAGCAAAGAGCAATCAGGCTGCAGCTGTTACTAGCAAAAAAAAAAAAGAAAAAAAAAAGGACTTTTGGAAAACGAGAGCTGGAAGCAGATTGATTGTAATAGGTAACTGCTTCGTTTCGGGATCTTACCTGTCTCGGGCTGCTCCCATGTGTGCACCTCCTGGCGGAGACCCGTAGGAGTTTGTAAAATACTCATATCCATAATCCTGGTAGTCATATCCTGATGACACAAAAAGGAAAGACAAGTCTTAGTAAATACAAGCAGTCACCTACTCTATGCTGCCTGAACGATAGGCATTATGAAATAGCTGCAGGTTACCTGGTCCAACCATTTCTTGGGCTAGCCTATTCTCTTTGGATCAATCTTGACAAATAGCCGCCGTCTATTTCGGACGATTTGACCGACAGGATTTTACCGTCGCAATCCGTCATAGCGTGTAACGGGCTAAGAGAGTTTCAGGGTAAAACCCACATGGCTTGGACAAGGTGACCTGCAGCAATTTCAATCCGCCCGTCATCTGGGCAGAATAAAGTAGATGACCGGTCTCATTTAAGTGAACAGAATGGTAAAAAAAATCTCAAGGAGCCCTTCACTAGTTACATATATGTATAAGAAAGTTCTGTGACAACCCTTCCTGTATCTGTTGTCACAAAGCTTTTTTGTTGCCCCAAAAAACTGCCAGACTTCAGTGTTAGGCTATGTTCACACGGCTTAACTGCGGGTCGTAATTACGCCCCGCAATTACGCCGTGTGGCCGGCACCTCGCCGGCCCATAGACTTTCATTACCAGCGGTGCGTATACACCGCTGGTAATTCACATGTCAATTATCTCCCCCCTCGGCGGATTCACCGAGCAGGGAGAGGAGACGTAATCCATAGTTCTCTATGAGAACTGTGCATTACCGTAGTTACTAGGACGTACAGTATTCAGCCCGTAATTTGCGCACTCCGGCACGTAATTACGGACTGAAATACGTTCATTTTTAAGCCGTGTGAACATAGCCTAAGGTGACAGGGTCCATTGGGTGATCGTAGGATCGGTCATATAATGTATGGCATCATATAAAGGAGAGAGCAAAAGACTGGCCAAGCAATGCCCACAGAAACACTGTTCCTCTCCTCTATTATATAACCCTATATATCACAGAGCTCAGCTTCTCTCCCTCTATCATATAACCCTATAAATCACAGAGCTCAGCTTCTCTCCTCTATCATATAAAATGTTGATTACCGTAAATACTCGATTAAGCGCTCCTCTGGGAGCACATACAGCTGACGATACTCCAGTCAGTGTCCGGTCGCTGCCATGACCCGGGCGCTGGCGGCGATCTCTTAGGCCATGTTCACATGGCTTAAATGCGGGGCGTCATTATGCCCCGCAATTACGCCGTGTGGACGGGGCCGGGGCGGGAGCCGGCACCTCGCCGGCCCATAGACATTCATTACCAGCGGCGCGTATTCGCCTCTAGTAAATGACATGTCACTTCTCTCCCCGCTCGGCGTATTCTCCAAGCAGGGAGAGGAGACGTAATCCATAGTTCTCTGAGAACTGTGGATTACCGTAATGCCTGGGCCGTAATTCGCGCAGTACGCCGCGAATTACAGGCTGAAATACGTGCCCAAATAAGCCGTGTGAACATGGCCTTAAGCTGTATGCACCTCAGGGTATGTTCACACAGCGTAATTTCGGCACACATTTTGCCGCGTACTTACAACAAAATTATGGTAATCCATAGTTCTCATAGAGAACTATGGATTACGCCTTCTCTCCCTGCTCATCTTGTATGTGGGGGGAGATAAGTGACATGTCAATTACTTGCGACGAATATGTGCCGCAGTACATCATGTGAACATACCCTTGCATACAGCCGACGATACTATTGCAGAGCAGGGAGAGCGCTCCCTGTAAGGGGCCGTTAACACGGCTTATTTCGCCGCGGATTGGCGCCGTACTGCGTGCCGGATTTGCGCTGCAGTACGGCGCCAATCCGTCGCAGTAATTACGGTAAACCACAGTTTTCAAAGAGAACAGTAGATTCCGTCGCTCCTTCCCGCTTGGCGAATCCGCCGGGCGGGAGAAAGTGACCTGCACATTATCCAGGCGCAATACGCGCCGTGGATAATGCAAGTCTATGGGGCCGGTGGGCAGCGCCCCTTATTCAAGCCGGAATTGCGAGCGCAATCCGGCTCACAATTTCGGCTTGAATAAGCCGTGTGAACCGGGGCTAAGGAGGACTCCAGAAAGCCGCAAATAGACTTGTATTCGGCACAGGTGGCGTGCTATGACATCACGCTGCCTGCGCGGCCTGATGTCATCTCCTTTACGGGAAGAAGACGAAGCGCCTCAGAGCAGCGGGGGAGTATTTTTTATTTTATTAAAAACCCTGCCTGTGTGGGACATTAAACTGCCTATACCTGTCTATGGGAGACATACACCTGCCTATATAAATGTGTTATTTGTGTGTGTAGGCAGTATCTATAACAAGTGTTCAGTGTGATATTAGCATGTGAGTGGCATAGATTTACCAGTAGCTCAGCTTATATTCGGGTTGGCTTATACTAGAGTGTATATATGTATGTGTGTATGTATATATATATATATATATATATATATATATATATATATATTACATGATTCTACAATGCTCATGTAATTAAATACTCAGTGCATATGAATAGAATTGGATTCAGTCCTTCACATTCACGGTCTTGTTTGCTTGTGTTCTTTAATTGCTCTAAAATGTATGTCTTTTCTGTTTCATTTCAATTTCCAACATTTCTTTAGTACAATATTGAGTGACCACTACTTCCAGCAGCAGATACTTGGTGAGGTGGCAATGCTGGATCTCCAAGACTAGAGGGAAAACGGGTGTCATTTTTAGAATCCGCACCCAAAACATACTTAAAAACAGTTCCAGCTTTGAAGGCACCAAAATGAGTGTTATCAGTGCTAAATCAACAATCAACATAGAATCCATGTCCAAAAGCAGATTTCCCCCCCAAAAACACTGTGGGCCACATGTATGAAAACTGTCTAGGTCTAAAACTCACTTTGTTGCCCATAGCAACCAATCAGAGCTCCCCTCTTATTTTTCCCTAGCACTAGATGAAATGAGAGGGGCGCTCTGATTGGTTGCTATGGGCAACAAAGTGAGTTTTACACCAAGACAGTTTTCATACGTGTGGCCATATGTGAGGATTCAGTACTGAAGCAGAAATTGACATCAGTTTTTTCCAAGCACTGAACTCCTTTGCTGTGGAGAATCCACGCTGTGTGCACCAGGCTGCAGATTTTTCTTTAGAATCAACGTGAAGCCGATTGAACTCCAATTAAACAGAACGTTGTCTGAAGAAGCCTATGTTCGCTCTGCAGCCCATTATGGCTCCGCCACGGTATATGCTGGAATATCTGACGCTTCGCTGTGACGTGAAATAAGCAGGATGTGAATGAGGCCCTAGAAACCTAAACTGCAACTCAGAGGTGAGCGTGGGCTGATGGATTAGATCACATTTGCCGTATTGGCACAAAAAAAAAAATGCTGTATTTTTGCCTTGTTGGCGGGGCTTAGTGAGCAGTAACATGGCCACCGGCTCCCACAGATTGAATTGACGCTGGAAATTTGGTGCAAATTGTAGCAGAAATGGAAACCACCTCCTTACTGTGACAAAGATCCTAACAACACACTGGCAGAGAAAATGGCAGCCATTAGCAAGCCCCTCCCCTCGGATTTAACAAAACAATTTAAAACCAAAACCAGGCACGGTTGCCCCTAGCAACCAATCAGATCACAGCTTTCATTTCTTATATTATTCAGGAGAACCGAAAGCAGAGCTGATTGGTTGCTATTGGCAACAAAGAGCTGTTACGTTAGTCAGCCTCCCCTCCCCCTATAATATTATCCGGCTGCGGAATTGCCCGGCATCCATTGTTCACACTGCATCACTGGAGAAGCAGCGCGCTCTGCCCCCGGCTCCGCCACAACAGTCCCCCAACGAAATATTACACAAAGACGGCCGCTCGTACCCCCACCGTCTCCTCCCGTATAGCCGTCTCCTCCCGTATAGCCCTCTCTTCCCAAACGCAAACCGCCTCGCCTTCCGCTCATTCCGAGGGCCCAACGTCCAGTAACGTGCTGCTGTATTCGAAGCTGCAATTTCACAACTAACTCCGCCCACAAAGCCGCGCTATTGGTCTGCTCGCGGGTTAAAGTTCACTTTTTAAGCCCTGATTGGTCATCGTCGCACGTCAATTATAGTTTCCAGTAATGATTGGTCGTTGACTCTGTTCCCGCCTCTTCCGGCGACGAGTGTGTTCCTTTTCCGATTCTAGCAAGCCCCGCCCTGTGTCGTTTTGCAGCCAATCAAATGCTTCGCTAAGGTTTTGTCATCAAGGACTACGGGTTGGCTTCCTGTAGTGAGTGTGACCGTGTGTCACAATAATGTTGTAAATAAAGTTAGTTCAATATTATAAGTATACTTTAAACATTATATGTATTGTGCATACAAAAATAAACACACAAACACATACATATATAGACACATATATGCATAAACACATAAACATATAGACACATACACACACACATATATATATATATATAATATATATATATATATTGCCAACTTTTTTGAAAATGGAAAAGCAGTGAGAAAAAAAAAATGCATGGACATCTTTTTGTGTGCCACGCCCCTTCAAAAGCACACCACTCACTAACTACATAATGGCCCTTTTGGGAAAAAGAAAGCCAAGTAGATGCCCTTACAAGCAAGGTTAGTAGCCCCCCCAAAAACCAGGAAATGCCCTTACAGGCAGGTAGATGCTCCCTTGTAGCCAAGTAGATGCCCCTGGTAGCCAAGTAGATGCCCCCTTGTAGCCATGTAGTTGACCCCTTTAGTAGCCAGGTAGTGCCCCCTTTAGTAGTTAGGTAGTGCCCCCTTTAGTAGCCAGGTAGTTGCCCTCTTTAGTAGTCAGGTAGTTGCCCCCTTTAGTAGTCAGGTAGTTGCCCCTTTAGTAGCCAGGTAGTTGCCCCTTTAGTAGTCAGGTAGTTGCCCCCTTTAGTAGTCAGGTAGTTGCCCCCTTTAATAGTCAGGTGGTTGCCCCCTTTAGTAGTCAGGTAGTTGCCCCCTTTAGTAGTCAGGTAGGTGCCCCCTTTGTAGTCAGGTAAATGCCCCCCCCCCCATTGTTAGCCAGGTAGTGCCCCCCTGTAGCTAATAAAAATAAAATAATAAAAGCCACTTACCTCACCAGGCTCCCTGCAGCTCCGGACATTTCCCGGCTGATCTCCTCAGCGTCACAGGGGGAGTGAGTGCAGCCGCGCGTCACACCCCCTGCGCCGCTGACCTGTATGTACAGCGCACACCGGCCGGGTACATACAGGGGGAGAAGGGAGGAGGGAGCGATCCCTCCTGCCTCCTCCCTGCACAGTAACGTGCCGTGCGGGTGAGCAGCCGCTGCGGCCGCTTCACCCGCCAGTAGAAGCGGTCCAGCGGCGCCAGAGGAGAGCACAAGCACTACGCGTGCGCCGCGGGAAATTAAAGAACCCCCGCTGCCTGCTGGCGGCGGGAGGAATGCCAACCCTGCCGGGAGGGCGGGGGGGGGGGGGGGGGCGGGACGACCCCAATTACCAGGACCCCCCCCCCCGCCAAAAGCGGGAGAGTTGCATGTATGATATTATATATATTATAATAAATAATACTATAAATAATATACTATATAACACCACACACACACCACACACACACACACACACATACATATACATATATATATACACACACACACACACAACATATATGTACATATATATATACACACACACAACATATATATATAATATATATATATATATATATATATATATATATATATATATATATATATATATATATATATATTACACTACTGTTCAAAAGCTTGGGGTCACCCAGACAATTTTGTGTTTTTCCTGATACTTTTATTTATCAGATGAGTTGCAAAATGAATAGAAATATCGTCCAGACATTGACAAGGTTAGGAATAATGATTTTTATTTGAAATAATAATTTTCTACTTCAAACTTTGCCTTCGTCGCTCCCTTTGCAGTAATTCCAGCATTGCAGGCCTTTGGCATTCTAGCTGTTAATTTGCTGAGGTAATCTGGAGAAATTTCGCCCTATGCTTCCAGAAGCCCCTCCCATAAGTTGAATTGGCTTGATGGGCACTTTTTTTGTACCATACGATGAAGCTGCTCCCACAACAGCTTAATGGGGTTGAGATCTGGTGACTGCGCTGCCACTCCATTACAGATAGAATACCAGCCGCCTGCTTCTTCCCTAAATAGTTCGTGCATCATTTGGAGGTGTGCTTTGGGTCATTGTCCTGTTGCAGGATGAAATTGGCTCCCATCAAGCGCTGACCACAGGGTATGGCATGGCGTTGCAAAATGGAGTGATAGTCTTCCTTATTAAAAATCCCTTTTACCCTGTACAAATCTCCCACTTTACCAGCACCAAAGCAACCCCAGACCATCACATGACCTCCACCATGCTTGACAGATGGCGTCAGGCACTCTTCCAGCATCTTTCCAGTTGTTCTGCATCTCACAAATGTTCTTCTGTGTGATCCAAACACCTCAAACTTGGATTCGTCTGTCCATAACACTTTTTTTTTAAACTCATTTTATTGATTTTCCGAATATAATATAGACTGAACAATCTGCAACAAGAAACTGAATCATATACATGAACATTTTGTTACACCGGAAATAGCAGGAAAGAATATGAGCAAAAATGTTGTTTCTTATAATTTGGGCAAACGTCTCATATCGAGTCTCACATATATCTCAACCGGTGGTTTTTTGTTTTTTTTTCCCCTTTCTAGGTGACCCGCACCCCAACCCCACATAATCACCCCTCGAAGTGGGTAATTTTGCCCATCGGGTTTTTAATCAAAGCATCATGGGTCTGGGTACGGACCTGGAGCGCCCCCTTTACATAATGTTCCAATCTAGTGATTGGATCTATTTACAAGATTGTCCATCAGTACTAACACAATCTATCCAAGTCTGTTAGTTGTCGACTAGTCCGTCAATTAATATCGAGCAAATCAGGGATAGATGTATAAAGAAAAATGTTAACACATACAACGTCTAAAACTGTAACTCCGTGCCAAACAGAAGAGAGAAGTTCCGCCCCCAGGTCCGGTAACTTACTTAGCATATCTAATGTTGGTATCTAGTTGCATAATGCATTTTGGGAATTGGTAGGTAAGAGAGTAAGTGATCAGGTGAAGGGGGATTTTTTTTTTTTTTTTTGGGGGGAGGGGGTTGTTGTTGGAGAGATTACGTAAATTAATGAGTTGGGTAGTGATGTCTGAAACCTCCTTCATCTACCCCAGGGTCTGTTGTGGAAGTTTAAGTCTTCCCAAGGTTCCCGAAAGATCAGCTTTCAGGTACCAACCGGAATACCTGAATGGAGATACAAGACGAGCGATCTCTTCATCTGACATGAACCCTGACATGAACGGTTGCCAACGTGCAAGGAATCTGTCAGATTGTGATTCTTTCATGCGCTCTGTTATTTGAATTTCTAAAGACATGTATTTCTTGATATGGTTAATTACCATATCTAATGGAGCTATATCTGTATCAATCCATTTTTCCAAGATACACCTTTTTGCTCCCAGCAGAAGTACATGTACAAAGTGAGTGCTTGCCCCCAGCGGTGGTAAGTCGTGAAACTATGTGGGATAGTGGGACAGCCTCCCTGTGTTTTCCAAGCAAAATCCCATGCATAACAGTTGTGAAATATTTATTTGTATTCTACTGTTTGGCCACAAGATGTCGCTATGTCCAGTTTCCAGTATATGCAAATGAGGGACATGGTATAAGACTGCCACATGAAGCAGCCATTTTAGAAGCTGCTGAGATTCAGAGGAGAACAGACTGAGACAGAGACTGAGCTAAAAAGGAAGCAGGATTCACAGTTGTTCCAGAGACAGGAGAGAGCCTGACTGTCCATACAGACATGGCAGAAAGAGAGAGAGAGAGAGAGAGAGAACTCCTGGACAAGAAGGACAAGCTGCCAAGATAGAGAGGACTGTCTGCAGCCGGACCATCCACTTCATCCACAAGGATCTGCACTGGAGGACAGGGATTGCTGGCCTTCTTTAAGGTACCTCAGCGGATGCGTGCACGCCAACGAGCTCAGGACTGTGAGAAGGCCTGAAATTAGTTTAGTTAGTTTAGGCTCAGTTACAGGCCAAAGGAGGGTTTCCCAAATACATCCTCCTGTTCAGGACTTGGAGAGTTTGATATCACACCGTTAGCTACTTGAACCGGTTCATCTGTGAGGGAAAGTTTGTGTCACATGTGTGTTTGGGAGGGAATTGTGTAAATCCATTTAAGCTGTGTTAGCTGCTGTGCTGCACCACGAGCCCATGCAACTGCCACCATACACAATTGTTCCCATTGGTGATTACGGTATTAAGAAGGTAAGGGGTTATTGGCCTTTCCGAACCCCACGGTTAGGTAAAGTTACCGTGCATCCAGAGAGTACACTTCTGGCGGTGCGCTGTGCAGCACAGGGGCCCAGGATACGTATTTGTAAATGCTTGGGGGATCTGTTCACCATCTTCTTCCAGAAAATTCAGTAAAACAAACCGTTGCTGAGCTGGTGTTGGAGTCGTGTTCTTTGTCCGTGACTTCGCTGTATTCCGGAAAACCTGCCCTCGGTACTCGGCTTACAACAACACCACTTCTGGTTTGAGGTCCAGGCAGACATCTCCCTTTTTCTGCAGGAAGTCCAATAGATTCTTCCAGAAGTCCTGTACCACTGCGCAGTGCCACATTCCATGCACCGTGTCAGTCTTTGGAATCCCACACTTAGGACAGGCTACCAATCTCCCAGGCGTTCTCGAGTGGGACGGTATATTGAACCCGTACACTGCTTTGTGGATGAACCTAAAATAAGATTCTTTCCACTTTTCACTTATTATGATTTTGCTAATTTTGATCCATCCCTCTAGCACTATGTTATGCATCTCAGGGTTTCGAAACTCCTTCCCCCAATGCTTAAAGAGTAATCCTTCCTTGGATTGTATTACTGGGTCTCTTAATTCTTTTTATAGTGATGAGAGAGTATGTTTAAAATTAGGGTCTGAGATAAAACTATCTATAATTGAGTCGTTGATGACTACCTGTAAGTCACTCACTCTAGAATCCTGTCACTTGGCCATAGGACAAGAAATGTGATTGTGGAATATCATATGACTTAGAAAAATCCTTAAAGTTTGAGATCCTTCCTAACTTCTGGTGTATATATGCTGAAACTTAAGAGCTCCTTTCTGGTTCCAAATTTGAAATTGTTTATTGCTTACACCCTGGGGAAACTCAGGATGACCCAGTAGTGGCATATATTTGCTTATGGACCAGGGGAGCTTCCAAATTTTTCTGATCGACTTCCATGACGCTCTGGTGTCTTTGAATAATAAATTACCCCTGATGTAAGGCGGGTTATGCGCAAGCTTGGGGTGAAGCAGGGCCGCCAGTGACCATGGGTATGTAAATGAAGCCTCTAAAGCAGTGTTTGAATAAAACTCTGTGCCTCGAATCCAGTCTAGACAATGCCTCGCCAAACAGTTCAAATTGTAAGCGCGCACATCTGGGAAGCTTATTCCCCCTTGGGATTTCGGAAGTTGTAACTTATGAAGGGCTATCCTAGGTCTTTTAGAGGACCAAATGAATTTAACGAAGGCTGAATTTAAGTTGTTTACATCTTTGTGTTTAAGAGAGGGATAGTCAGTAAGGGGTAGAGCAGCTGTGGGAAATCTCTCATCCGGACCCAATGGCATCTCATAAGAAGTGACAAGGGTAACCGGGACCATCTCTCCAAGTCCTTTGTTATCCTCTGAATTTGTGGAGGGAAGTACAAACGATAAATGGACTCCGGTGTGCGCCCTATTTTTATCCCTAAGTATGTGATGTATTCTTTCGCTATCGCCACCATCTTACTAAGGCCGTGTTCACACGGCTTATTCCCGACGGATTTGTGAGCCGTATTGAGCTCACAAATCCGCCGTGAATAAGGGTGGGACGGGGGCGGGCCCGGAGCGCGGCGGGGGCGCCGCTCCCGGCCCCATAGACAATGCATTGTTTACGGCGCGTACGCGCCGTAAATAATGTGCATGTCACTTTCTCCCTCCCCGGCGGATTCGCTGAGTGGGGAGGAGCGACGGATCCACTGTTTCTCTTATAGAGCATGGATTACCGATAATTACTACTCCGACGGATTGGCGCAGTACTGCAGCGCAAATCCAGCGCGGAGTACGGCGCCAATCTGTGCCCAAATAAGCCGTGTGAACGAGGCCTAAGGCTTCCACCTATCTCGGTCTCTGGTTTCTTTCCTATATACAATAATTCAGACTTTGATTCATTTATTTTAAAGCCTGAATATGTCGAGAAGACTCGAAGTTGCTGCAGCAAATTTTCCATATCTCTTGAAGGGTTTGCCATATAAAATATGACGTCATCAGCAAACATAGAAAGTTTTAGTTCCCCCCCCCCGCACTGGAATGCCCTCAAAAATGGATTAGAGAGCATGAACTGGGCAAATGGCTCCACTGCCAGATTGAAGAGGAGCGGCAAGAGCGGGCATCCCTGTCTCGTCCCACGCTGAAGAGTAAAGCTTTGGGGCAGATATCCTGGAATGCACACCCTCGCCTGAGGTTTGTCATAGAGTACTGATAGAAAAGGTTCTAAAGGGCCTATCAACTTTATTTTATCCAGAACCAATTTCAACCATCCCCAATCCACCGAGTCGAAGGCCTTTTCTGTATCTATTGTAAGTAGGGCTGCCCCCGGAAGGCTATTTTTTTTTCCTTTGGACCGATTGTAAGGCTAGCATAACCTTTCTGATGTTGGTTACTGCGGATCTGTTTCTTACAAAATCAACTTGCTGTGGACCAATAAGTTTAGGTATTACCTGGGCCAGTCTATCTGCTAAAATATTAGCTAGTAGCTTTAAATCTACATTTATGAGTGAAATTGGCCTGTAAGAGCTTGGTGTCGTGGGGTCTCTATCTGGTTTGTGCAGTACCTTGATGTGCGCTGTATTAGAAACCTCCAGAATTGGCGCACCCTGCAGGTATTGATTATATAGATCAACCAGGGGCTGGGAAATTTGTGATTTTAATATTTTGAAGAATTCGCCGGAAAAGCCATCTGGCCCTGGGGCTTTGCCTGCCTTGAGTTCAGAAATTGCTCTCTCTAGTTCTTCCTGAGAGATTGGGGAACCCAAGTCTTGGCATTCCTCTTCCGACAGGGTTGGGAGATGAATGTTTCCTAACCAACTGCATGAATGCTCATCATTCAAATGTTCATCTGTATACAATTTCTGGTAAAAATTTCTGAGTATTTCCGATATTTCCCTACCTGAGCTATGCATTGCCCCATCCATTCCCTTCAGTGTTGGAATTACCGATTTGGGAGCGTTTCCCTTTGCTAGCCTCGCCAAGAGTCTTCCCGCTTTATTTCCATATTTGAATAAAGTCGCCTCGTTCCTTGACTGTCTAAGTGCCTCCCTCTTCTCCAGCCAAGATTCATACGATCTCTTGGCCTCCCTCCATTTCAGTTTGTTTTCCCCTGATGCATGTATTAAAAAGGCCGAATATGTTTGGCGTAGCAGATCACTATGGGACTTTAGTTTGTTTGCTATTTTACGTTTGCGGCCCACTATATAGGAAATTAACCTTCCCCTAAGGACTGTTTTGCCCGCTTCCCAGAAAATTTGGGTGGAGGTAACAGAGTCCTCATTATGTGCACGATACTCTAGCCACCAACCTCTCAACATTGTCTGGAATTCCTTATCCTGAGCCATGTAACCAGGAAACCGGCAGATAAAATCTGTTCCTTTCGGAATAGTTTCTTGAAATTCGATGGTGACTGGGGAGTGGTCAGAAATGATCATATCATTAATGTCAACCTTTTCTACTCTAGCTAAAAAGCCTGATGGGAGGAAGATGTGGTCTATGTGCGGCCAAGTACTGTGGGGATGTGAATAGTGTGTGAATTCCCTATCCTCTGGATGTAAGACCCTCCATGCATCTACGAAGTTCTGCAAATTTCGCCAGGGGTGTAGCTTGCCTAGGCTCCCTGTTTCCGCCAGGGCCGTTCCTAGGCTAAATTTCACTCAGGGCGAGGTTAAGAAATTTCGCCCCCCCCCCCTCCTGTAACATAAAGCGCCACAATGAAACACAGTGCATCACCATCAACCAAAGCCAAAATATACAGAAAGCTTTACCACAATGTGCTACATATAAAACTACTAGATAATAGTCATACAGTTACCAAATAACACTCCTACACAAAACCAGAATCCCAAGACCACTAAGACCACATATCACCAACACAGTGACCGAATAATACTACCACACCATGACCACATATCACCACATAGTGACCAAATGCAGCAACCCCGTGACCACATATCACCACCACAGAGTGACTGAATCATACAAACTGACCATTACTGAAGACAAACCATTATACTTCCCCCAATATTACCAGCATACAGTGACCCTACAGTTGGGGAGACCCGCTGTCCACAGGCTCAGCAGACATATAAGAGATTACAATAAAGTTATATCTAGTGACTCACAGGAGACATCTCTGAAAAGTTGTTCTCTTTCTCTTCTTCTTTTCCATCTGTCCCAGACGCCATGACGACTACTCCCGACTCTTCACTGTAAAATTTACAAAACAAACATCTTAAGACTCCTCAATTTATCAGCACTTCACTACCAATTCCTATCTCTGTACAAACTCCCCATCTATAGCACCTCATATGGTAGCCATGTAATAGCCCCTGTAGCCATGTAGTAGCCCCCTGTAGCCAGTAGTAGCCCCCTGTAGCCAGTAGATGGCCCCTGTAGCCATGATGGCCCCCTGTAGCCAGTGATGGCCCCGTAGCCAGTGATGCCCCCCGTAGCCAGTGATGCTCCCCTGTAGCCAGTGATGCCCCCCCTGTAGCCAGTGATGCCCCCTTGTAGCCAGTGATGCCCCCCTTGTAGCCAGTGTGCCCCCATTGTAGCCAGTGATGCCCCCTGTAGCCAGTGATGCCCCCCTGTAGCCAGTGATGCCCCCCCTGTAGCCAGTGATGCCCCCATTGTAGCCAGTGATGCCCCCCTGAGCCGTGATGCCCCCATTGTAGCCAGTGATGCCCCCCCTGTAGCCAGTGATGCCCCATTGTAGCCAGTGATGCCCCCCTTGTAGCCAGTGTGCCCCCATTGTAGCCAGTGATGCCCCCACTGTAGCCAGTGATGCCCCCCCGGTAGCCATAGTTGCCAACTTTTGAAAATGAAAAGCAGAGATTTAGTGTATGTATGTAGTGATGCGGCAAAAATTTGCATGGGCACCCTCTGTCGTATGCCCGCCCTTCAAAAGCACTCCACTCCACCTAACGCTAAACGGTTTGGAAGAAAGCCAGGTAGATCCCTTAGCCAGGTGTACCCTCATAAGCAGGTAGTGCCCCTTACAGCAGGTAGATCCCCCTGTAGCCATAGATGCCCCCTCTGTAGCCGTAGGTGCCCCCTTTGTAGCAGGTAGTGCCCCCTTTGTTTGCCAGGTAGGTGCACCCTTGTTTGCCAGGTAGGTGCCCATTGTTGCAGTGGTGCCCCCATTGTGCCAGTAGTGCGCCCCCATTGTTTGCAGTAGTGCCCCATTGTTTGCCAGTATGCCCATTGTTTGCCAGTATGCCCATTTGCAGGTAGATGCCCACTCTGTTGCCAGGTAGCATCGACTCTGTTGCCAGGTAGGATTCCCCCTCGTTGCCAGTAGCGCTCCATTGTTGCCAGTATGCCCCACTTGTGCCGTGTCCCCCTCTGTTGCCAGGTAGATTCCCTCTGTTGCCAGGTAGTGCCCATTGTTGCAGCGAGCCCCCATAACTATAATAAATAATAAAATCCACTTACTCAGCAGGCTCTGCAGCCGCCGCTCCAGACATCTCCTCAGCGGCGCAGGGAAGTGAGAGCAGTCCGCGCGCCCCTCCCGGCTGCAGCCGCGAGCACTTCCCTGCGCCGCTGCCCTGTATGTGGGCGATCACCCGCCCTGCCCGCCCTAGGAACGGCCCTGGTTTCCGCGGCCCTCCACCCTCTTTCTATCTTCCCCCGTGGACATTACCATGTTCATGTCTCCCCCCACCACCTTATTTGGTAGCACATCTTGTTGTATTATTTGTTCCAGAGAATTTAAAAATGTTGCTTGTCCCACGTTTGGCCCATAGACACTGTATATGGAAAGTTCTTCACTTCCCGTGTGATGGTGAGCCCACGCCCATCGCCCCTCCGTGTCCGCTCTCGTTTTCACAATATTGCATGCATGTTTTTGTGTATAAGAATCAGCACCCCCCCCTTACCATTACTGTTTGAGGATCCTTAACCTCCCCTCCCCATAGCTTTTTCATCCTATAAAATCTTCTTCTGCTAGGGTGTCTCCTGGAGCAGCGCCACGTCAGCTTTCAATGCTTAAAGTGGCGCAGCACCATGAGTCTTTTATTTGGTGATTTTACCCCTTTTTCACGTTCCATGTGATTATACGTATGAAAGATAAACATTTTACATTGATATTCTTGGACCTTGGGAGCTTCCTCTCATGCACGGTTATAACTGCTAAAATAACATGAATACAGCCAACATTTACAAAAAAAACATAACGTCCAATAGCATGATAGGTATGCACCACATCTGTTCCCAACATGCTTATTTGGTGATGGACTTCACTTTTTTCCGTGGTGAAGCACAGCTTGTTGTTCATACCCATCACTCTCTCCCTCCCCCCAGAGACCAGAAAAACACGGGCTACTTCATTTTGGTTGCTGCCCAGAATGCCCAAAATTAACCTGGTCCCCATTCTCATGTCTCCCACCCAATCTCCCCTCACGTCGATGACCAACTTAATTGTAAAGGATACCGTTCAACAACATGAAGATGTCTTTCATTAACTCCAACTCTGAAGGATATAAAACTCCTTCGCTCTAACTTTCAAAGTTCTCCTATGCAGTTCGAGATTTACTTCAGGTTTCTTCTGCCGCAGAAAGCCTTTGATGTGACATAGCAGTTCCTGGGATCCTTGACGCTTCCACTTTGCCTTGGTCATTCAATGAGGTTTGCGCCCTTGGAATTACTTGATCAGCAGTTGTTTTTGGGGGGGTCTTCCTCCCAGAGTTGGGCTTGGGCTTCTCTGTAGAAAAGTCTGTGCCTCTTCCGGTGTGTGAAAAGTGGAGATATTTCCATTTTTATGGAAAATCTTCAATATGGCTGGGTAAAGGAGGGCAAATTTCACTTTGTTTTGAAACAGCTCCGTACAAATGCTTGTGAAAGCCCTTCTTTTCCTTAGGACTTTCGATGAGAAATCTTCAAAGATTAAGACTCTGTAACCTCTGATTTTAATCTTAGTTGCACTTTTTGTATGCTTGAGGATGCCGCCTTGTCTCAAAGTTTAGAAACTCATAAAAAACTTGTCTCGTCGTTCTCGTAACGCCGAGCATAGCTGATCATTTTTAAATAATAGTTCTTTTGTTGGCCCCACTCTATGGCGTTTCGTTCAACTTTGCACTGTTGTGGGCAGGTTCAAGGCGGATGGCAATTCGGACTCACACAGTGCCACCAAACCCCTCTGGGGGATAGACTCGGGCCCAGTCCCACCAATCTTAGATTGCTTCGTCTTGATCGTTTTTTCAAGGTCTTCGACCTTATTCCAGAGGCGCTTATTTTCATAGATAAGGACTATTGGAAACATCCTCTAGAGCTTGGACTCTATGTTCAGCTTCATCCCGACGCTTGGTATGCAATTGGAATTCTGCTTGTATTTGCTTGAGCGTGGAGGAGACCAAATTGTCAGCGTTTCTTGGGTGCCGGCGCAAGTTCTCGAGCTACCTCAACCGCTATCAATTTCCTCTCAAGAATGCGCTCGTCTGGAGTTCCCTCCAATTCAAGTGTTTGTCATTTTGTTGCGAGCCATCAAATTGCTTAGGAGACGATGACCGGGGTAGATGGAGTGATTCTGACATATGCTTCGGATCCGACTGTGTAGATGGTCCCCCATCTGCTTTTGGTTTTGTAGCTCTGCTCATTCTCTGAAAGTATTTCTCCATGCGGTGTGCAATATTGTAAATTATTTTATTCGAGATGCGTCGCTCTCGAAATAGAATAGTGATTCTCCAAAAAGTTCTAGTTGGCAGCACAGAGATGATGTAAAACCCTTTGCAATTTTTCTTTCTGCCAGTAGGTGCCGCTAAAGGACACAAGTAGTTGAAAATCTCTTGCAATTTTTCTTTCTGCCAGTAGGTGTCACTAAAGGACACAGATAGTTGAAAACCTTTTGCAATTCTTCTTTCTGCCAGTAGGTGTCGCCAAAGGACATGGAGAGAATTGAAAACCTTTTGCAATTCTTCTTTCTGCCAGTAGATGTCTCTAGTGGACTGAATATCGGGAGACACAGTATGGAGCTACACACGGTTTTTTTTAAATTTCGGAGGCCATTAGGGTACAGATACGAGCCGGGGTAGACTCTCAGTTGGAGACTTAATGCGTGGATAGGGGAAGACCCCCGTCTCCCAGCTTTCTTTGGCCTTTCTGCGCCCAGTTGGGTTGAGGTAGGTGCAAATGTAGTGGACTTAAGCTGCAGGCTTATTGTGTGGACCGTTTAAGGGGGATATTTGAAATGGCCGCCAAGCAGGGTGATTTGGCACCAAAATTCCTGGCAAGTTTGTGGTTTGCCCCTAATGTCCAGTCCCCTCCTTGGCCCCACTCCTCACCACTTGGATCGGGCAGCTATAAATCTCCTGGCTGCTTTTCACACCGTCTGCCGGCACTGGAGCCTGAGGGTTGTGCTAATGCTGCCTGCTTTCCTGTGTGCACGCTCTCTGGAGCCCGGCTTCACTGACCTTGGCTGGTCTCTCTACCGCTGCAGCTTGAGACACAGCGCCCGAATCCCTGCACCTCCTCTCCACCTGTTCTCCTCTCTGTGTTGCGCCATATCCTGCTTTAGTTAGACACTTTCGTCGGGTTTGCTGACTGCTCTCCGGGGGAAAGTGGACGGGAGCTCGCACTCTCTGCTCACTCCATCACGGCGCCGAAACCGGAAGTCATAACATAACACTTTTTTCCAATCTTCCTCTGTCCCTTGTCTGTGTTCTTTAGCCCATATTAATCTTTTCCTTTTATTAGCCAGTCTCAGATATGGCTTTTTCTTTGCCACTCTGCCCTGAAGGCCAGCATCCTCGAGTCGCCTCTTCACTGTAGACATTGACACGGGCGTTTTGCGGGTACTATTTAATGAAGCTGCCAGTTGAGAACCTGTGAGGCATCGATTTCTCAAACTAGATAATCTAATGAACTTTTCTTGGTGCTCAGTTGTGCAGCGGGGCCTCCCACTTCTCTCTCTACTCCGGTTAGAGCCTGTTTGTGCTCTCCTCTGAAGGGAGTAGTACACACCGTTGTAGGAAATCTTCAGTTTCTTGGCAATTTCTCGCATGGAATAGCCTTCATCTCTCAGCACAAGAATAGACTGTCGAGTTTCACATGAACGTTCTCATGAAATTTCAGACTGGAGCCACTATCAAGGACATTGAATACAAATATCAGTGGCAAACTAAAAACTAAGTAATTAATATCAAGGTATATAGGAATTTTTGAAAATGCATTACTGTTAAGGAAAATATGAAAACCTGGGATTCTTAGTTTGCAGTTTTTGATCAAAAATTGTTTAAGCTCACCTCCCAATAGCGTCAAGGGGATCCCAGTACAGGTGAGTCCCTAACACTAACATGTTACCTCACTAGGAGTCCATTCAGACTACAACATCTCAGGGAGTGATAGGAACTTGCTACTGAATTACCCTGCACTGGTTTAAAAGAGGTAAGGGGAGTGCAGCAAGCCAATGAGGTTGCCATTCCTCAAATAGACTACAAAAATTGGTTAGGCTGTGCACATCCATATATTTTGAAAAACGTAAGCATAGGTGCACACTGGCAAGGCAATAGCATACATCTAATACAAATATCAGTGGCACACTAAAAACTAAGTAAAACATCAAGGTATATAGGAATTTTTGAAAATGCATTACTGCTAAGGAAAATATGAAAACCTGGGATTCTTAGTTTGCAGTTTTTGATCAAAAATTGTTTAAGCTCACCTCCCAGTACAGGTGAGTCCCTAACACTAACATGTTACCTCACTAGGAGTCCATTCAGACTACAACATCTCAGGGAGTGATAGGAACTTGCTACTGAATTACCCTGCACTGGTTTAAAAGAGGTAGGCGGAGTGCAGCAAGCCAATGAGGTTGCCATTCCTCAAATAGACTACAAAAATTTTTCAAAATATATGGATGTGCACAGCCTAATCAATTTTTGTAGTCTATTTGAGGAATGGCAACCTCATTGTCTTGCTGCACTCAGCCGCCTCTTTTAAACCAGTGCAGGGTAATTCAGTAGCACATTCCTATCACTCCCTGAGATGTTGTAGTCTGAATGGACTCCTAGTGAGGTAACATGTTAGTGTTAGGGACTCACCTGTACTGGGATCCCCTTGACGCTTTTGGGAGGTGAGCTTAAACAATTTTTGATCAAAAACTGCAAACTAAGAATCCCAGGTTTTCATATTTTCCTTAGCAGTAATGCATTTTCAAAAATTCCTATATACCTTGATGTTTCACTTAGTTTTTAGTGTGCCACAGATATTTGTATTAGATGTATGCTATTGCCTTACCAGTGTGCACCTATGCTTACGTTGTTTAAAATATATGGATGTGCACAGCCTAACCAATTTTTGTAGACTATCAAGGACATTGAGCCTGCAGATTTTAAATCTGGTTAAAAAAGGGTAATCATTTAATGATCAGAAATACTACTATTCCTCAAGTACACAAATGTTTGCTCATGCTACGTTCACATATATATTTGAGCATACATTGCGCATTTATTTATTTTATGTACATTGTTATTTTCCACAGTGGTGTACAAAGACTGTCATTACTCACATTTGCCTATTATTACCCTCAAAAAGGTATTTAGTCATATACTGCGGTGTATCTTTAAAGGGAATCAGTCGCCAACTTTTTTTTTACTTATTAAAACAAGACCCTGATATTCTTTTCTTCTTAGCTAGTTTTATTTTCTGATTGTAGATTTCTCAATAAAGTTTTCTGTATATGATTGTGGGGACAGCTTTTTTTCCCAGAACTGCTTTAACAGTATTTAGAGAGATGAGCAGCTTCATGCACATAGGAGGCTGTGGACTGGATCAGTCCCATTGACTTCTATAGGAGAGTTTTCTAGTCCTGCTCTGTGACTTGGGAAAAAGTCAGTGTGTACAGAGGTGGAGCTGTGACTGCCTCCTACTGTGAATGGAGGATCCTGTGTTATCTATACACATTGGTGCCACCTTTCAGTATAACCCTGCTTCTATTGATAATGGGCAGACTACTGAAAAACTTACTCTAAAGAACAGAAAGTGTCATACCATTATTAGGCCTAGTGGTCAAAGTGAAAACTGCAGGATATAAAAATGTAAGAATTTATAAAAAAAAATATATATATATATTGACGTGATATGGAAAAAAAAAACCTAACCAAAAAGTCTTAAAAAATGTGTTTAACATAAAAACATGAGTTAAACAATAAGTCATTATTTTGATGACACATTCCCTTTAACTTTCAATAGACCAAACAATCTACTTGTGACTACATTTGTTTTTTTCTGCAGCATTAGAGGTTTTATACATGGGATATAATAGTGCAGTGGTTGCTACATCAAAATTACCAACACGTAACGGGGACTGCAGTTTGTATATGTGTTACAACAATATTTTTCTATCAAAGTGGTTTTAGGAACATTACCTTCAATGGTTTCTTTAAAAAGTAACAAGATCTGTTAAAGTACATTCTTATGCTGAAAGTAGCTTGCATGTTAAGGGTTTCCATGTAGCTTCAATGTTTTATGCAATCCGGAGCGACGAGGATTGCCACATTTCCTCTGCCTTGTCCCACTTGAGAACTCTGGTAAGGAGAGGAAGAAAAGAGTACAAGAGGCAGAGAAGAGAGAATACTCTCCAAGGAAGGACAGGCAGGTCCACCGCCAAGGCCCTGGATTGCAAGCCCTAAACACATAAACAGGAAGTTTGTAATTGAGATGGGATGTAACAACGTCTGTCCGAGGTTCCCCATTTCTGACAAATGAGAAGGAACACCTCCGCATGACGGGACCACTCTACCAGCTCCAGAGTCTCTCAGCTGAGATAGACTGAGCATAGTTGTCTACATTAGGAATGTGAAGATCTGGAACATTGGCCCCTGACTAAAGTAGGATACCAGCAACCTCCTTGAAAACTGCTTGGCTTCTGGTGCCCTCTTAATGGTTCGGGTAAGCAACCGCAGTTATGTGGTCTGTCTCTGGATTGAGACTGGATTATGTCAAAGAAGAGGGGTTTAATAGGAAAAAACTAGAAAAATAGCATGAGGACCACAAACCTAAACTGTGCGGGGCCCAAAGACTGCTCCCCTGCCCAAGAGGCTAACATCTGTCAAGATGGTCAACTAGTGGAGAGGAAGGAAGGACTTCCTCCAGAGGAGAAAGGGAGATGTCAACCATCAGTTGAGGTCATTGCAGAACAGAAACAGGAGAAGAATATGCTTGTCCAGAGAATGTAAGGATCTGTCCTAAAGAGCAAGAATGACAGGTTTTAGGAGGCGCGTCTAAAACTGAGCATAAGGGATCACTTTGAACACCAAACCATCTTCCCCAGAATCCTCATATAAAAGCAGATGGAAACAGGAGGTCGCTTTTGAAGGATAATTGTCACGTTCGTGTCATCTGGCTCTGGTCGTCGGCGAAGGCCGCTGCGACCATAACTGCGGCCTTACTTTTTCTTGTGTGAACACTGTCTTCCTTCTGGGACTCTAATTGAATCCTGGCCAACGCCCGTGGCCAGGAACTTTCCAGCACTCTCTGGGTTAATCTCACTCTCAGTGATTGACAGATTCTGCTTCCTATCACCTCGGCTCTCTTTCCTCCCCTTCCCTATTTATAGCCACCACTTCCTTCTATCTTTGCCTGCTATAGGTTTTTTTTCCCTGTAGTTCGCCGTATTTGCTTCCTTGTTCTATGCTCTCCTGACCTTTGGCTTTGGACCCTGGTTTTCCCCCTCTGTCTCACGTCTCTGTACCACGTTGCCCGTATTGTTGCCGACTTTGGACTGCCCCCGGTTACCCTCTTGTCTCACGCCTCTGTACCTCGTTGCCCGAACTGTTGCTGACTTTGGACCGCCTGACTACTCTTTTGTTTGGTGTCTGTTTGTCCCGTCTGTGTCACACTTATAACAGTGCAGCTATCAGTCTTCTGGTTGGGGCCGGCCTGTTAAGGAGTCGGGTTCCCCAAAAGGCAGGGACAGGGGCTGGGATCAGAGTCAGGGCCCACTTGTCTGTGTGTGTGTCCCTGACCAGTCCCTGACATTATAGCAGGCCCATACTCAAAACCTTCTCACCTGCGGTTCAGTATGAGTACCGATCTGTCGTCTCGGGTCCGTCTGATGAGTTAACCAGGCATATTCCAGGGCATGGCGGGCGCTTATGTCCAGATCTCACTCCGACTGGATGCCATGGTCTAAAACCGCCTCCTGACCCAGTCGTCCCGTTAGTATCCGTGCCCTCTCCGGTTTTGTGGGTCAAGGTTGTACAGCACAAACCAAACTGCGACTTCTTGATGTTTCGAGGGGGAACCCTGATAAGTTTCAGACCTTCAGGGAATCATGTCCCTATTTTATTCGGTTCAACTATTTTTCCTCTTAGCTGAGAAAGTTGCCATGGCGGTGTCCTCCTCCAGGGTCCACCTCAATTGGGCATTGAATGCCTCCTGAGGCCCATGAGTGGAGATCGGTGGACAATTTTTTCTGATTTTTTTATGATGACCTCTAACCGGGCAGCTGTTGGCAGATACTCACTTTATCCATCCAGCAGGGTATCGCACTGCTGAGGAGTATGCTCTGAATTCCGCCAGATGGAGCTCGGCAATTTGGTGGTCTGACTCCCACCTCTGAAAACCCTCTTCAGACAGGGGCTGTCTAAGCTGTGTAAGGATGCGATGGTCAGTCATCCTACTCAGAGACCTTAGGGGATTTTATGACCTTAGCTGTGTCTATCGACAGAAGGTTGAGAGAAAGAGCAAGGAAAAGATGGGGGGTTTTTCTGAAAGTTTAGATCGAAGTCTTGTTAATTCATTCTCCATAAGTCTGCTAAAATTCTCTTCCACTCCTTTTCACCATCTCCTGCTGCGGGCTCGGGAGAGGAACCATGGTGTTGGGCTCAGCGTCGGCTGGTATAGGAGGAAACATTCGAGCGGAATTGCCTTGTGTTTTACTGTGGGGAGTCCGGCCATGTCCTGCGGAGGCTGACCGTACAGGTCTAAGTCTACCGTGGGAGATCGGCAAACGCCTGAAGGACAGCAAGAAGGATACTCAGGGTACAGTACCCCTTATATTGGGATAACAAGATTTCTTTTGCGGTAACCTTTATTTCCGGGGCCAGAGTTTTGTGTGTCAAGCTATGGATCGATTCAGGTGCAGCTATTAGTTTCATTAGTATGTCTGTGGCCCAAGCCTTAGGGGTAGAAGCTATTCCGTTATGTCTCCCTTTTCGGTTTCAGGTTGCTGACTCTACCCTTAGTTGGAGGGAAGAAATAGAATACCGACACCACTGAATTTAAGTTGAATGTTGGGTGCCTCCATGCATTCCGAACAATGGTTTTTTTTGTAAGAGAGAGACTTACTACTGACATTATTTTGGGCTTACCATGGTTACGCCTCTTAATCGGATGCTTGAACTTGGAGGGACTGCTGAGTTGGTTAAAGGGGGGAGTCTTGTGGTCTCATTTGAAGACTGTACAGTACTTGGTGTGTTCTATAAATGATGATTAATTACTATTCCCGAATTTCGTCTCTGATTTTGAAGATTGTCCTTGATGAGTCGTTGCGGACACCCTCCCGGCCGCAAGCGGCCATTGATTGCGCTATAGACCTGGTTCCGGGGGGCCAAGCTGCCGAAGGGGCGTTTTTTCAACTTATCTACCCCGGACGGGATTATGCGTCAATATATCAAGGAAAGCATGGAAAATGGTCTAATACGACCATCAACCTTGCCGGTGGGATGCTGGTTTTTTCTTTGTCGAGAAAAAATGTTGGAGGCCTCCGTCCCTGTTATTGGACTACAGGGTGATCATTATGAGCTCGAGAATTGACCAGCATACACTTACACTGATCCGGTTCTTTTTAGCCAGGTGGTCGGTGCCCGATGGGTTTTCCAAAATTGATCTCCGTGGGGCATAACCTATCCGGATAAGGGAGGGGACGAATGGAAACGGCTTGAATACACCTGAGGGGCACTTCGATTACCTAGCTCTTGCCGTTTGGATCTTTGTAATTGCCCCAGCCGGCTTCCAACGATTTGTTAATGACATCTTTTGTAGACCTCGCTGGGTCGTTTTGTTATTGTGTACTTAGAGAAATCCTCATCTTTTCCCTGTTTATGATACTCATCGGAATCATGTATGGAGGTCTTCCAGGTTATGTCAGAATCATTCTGCGCCAAACTGTCTAAATGTCCGTTCGGAGTCCAGGAGATAGGGTTCTTGGGGTACATACGTAGTCTAATGCTTTATGTATGGACCCACCAAATGGTTTCGGACCTTACCACAGTGGGTGAGACCTACTACCCTGAGAGGAGATCCAACGTTTTTTAGGTTTTGCTAATACTATCGCAAATTTATCAAGAAAATTCTCTTGATTGTAAACCCTCACTGACCTTACTAAGAAAGGGGCAGACCCACCTCCTGGACACCTGAGGCCGAACAGCCATCTCTACCTTGAAAAATATGTTTCAATTCTGCACTGTCTTGGTACACCCAGATCCTGAACAACCTTTTGTCGTAGAGGTGGGACGCATCTTGAAACAGGGTGGGAGCCGTCCTGCCCAGGGATACTGAACCTTATACTAATCTTCGGCCCATTGCCTTCTTCTCCAGAATGTTCTCCACCGCGGAGGAGTAACTTCGTATGGTAACCGGGAACTGCTAGCCATAAATTGGGCTTTTGAAGAGTGGAGGGCCACCTTCTGGAGGGGTGTCAGACATCGGGTGACTGGTCCTTACTGAATACAAATCTGTTGTATTTGATATTGGCTAAACGGTTGAACCCCGCCAAGCACGATGGGCTATGTTTTTACTAGGTTCAATTTTGTGGTGACCTTATCGTCCAGGGGCAAAAAATGTTAGGCTGACGGGCCTTGTCCCGAAGCTTGGTATAAGTGACATCTCGGAGGAGGAACCCGAAAAAATTTATATCTCGCTCGGAGTGGTTGTTGCTACCCTTATCCACTGACTTAGTATCCACGATTGCGAACTCTCAAGGCTTGGCCCTCCCAGTTTCCCCCCGGAAAAACCTCTTTGTTCCATGTCATCTCCCGTTTGAAAATCTTGGAGGAGGTCCACTCCCTCAGCTTTGTCTGGGCAATCCTGGCATCGCGGAGCACCGGATACCTCCTGTCTCGTACCTATTGGTGGCCCTCGTGGCCAGCGTGATGTAGGGAATTTGTTACTGCTTGTGAGACTTGTGCCAGGGCTTAAGGTTCCCCGGCAACTTCCGTTTTTTCAAGGATTATTGCACTTCTGCGTTGCCAATAGGACCATGGTCCCTATATCATGGATTTTATTACCGACCTTCCTTTCTAAGGGTAAATCGGTAATTTGGGTGGTGGTGGACGATTCTCTAAAATGTGTCATCTTATTGCTCTAAAGAATTTACCATCAGCCAAAAACCTCGCGATTTATTTGTTCGTCATATACTGAGTACTTCATGGTATTCACTTCAGTATTGTGTTGATAGTGGGGTACAGTTTGTGTCAAGGGTTCTAGAGGAGTGTTTTGTGGTAAAATTAGGCATCTCTTTGTCTTTCTTCCTCTGCCTTCCACCCCGAGACTAATGGGCAGACTGAAAGGATTATTCAGTCACTAGAACAATATTTAGTTGAGATGTTTCGGAGTGTCAGGAGAAGTGGAGTGTGTTTTTGCCATATTGCCGAGTTTGCTCTTAACATTCACGAGAATTCCTCAAACCCGATTTTCTCCGTTTTACTGTAATTACGGCTTTCACCCCAGGTACTCACGCCGCAACCTGGTTGCGAATCTAAGTCTCTTCCTAAAAAACCACCATCAAGGGACTGGTTGCACAGTTGGGCTAGGAGTGCGAGACTCTAGAAAAAGCCAACAACAACAAATTAAATATGCTATAGAAAACGTCGTCCAGACCTGGGAATATGTGTCGGTGACAAGGGTGGCTCTCGACAAAAAATCATCCGTCTACTAAGTTCGCGCCTCGGTTTATTGGTCCCTTTGTTATCTCTGAAATTGTTAACCCGGTATCTTTTAGATTACGCTTCCGAATTCCCTCCGCATTCATTGTGTTTCACAAATCTTTACTTAAAAGGTACATTCCTGCTGGATACGGTCGACACCCTCCTCGCCCTGTGGTTATACAAGGGGAGTTAGAATATGAAATGAGCGTATAATTGACTCCCGCAGAGTCCAGGAACGCTCTCCCATTACCTAGTTACTGGAAAGGGTATGGTCAGAGGAGCGGGTATAAATAATATAAAAAACGGATGATAGCTAGGGATCTAAGTGTCCACAAGCTAACCCCTCCAAACCAGGGGGACTAAGGAGGGTCTCGGTGGCCCTATAGAAGGGGGGGGTACTGTAACGTTCGTGTCATATGGTTGGTCGTCGGCGAGGCCGCTGCGACCATAAACTGCGGGCCTTATTTTTCTTGTGTGAACACTGTCTTACTTCTGGGACTCTAATGATCCTGGCAATTACCGTGGCCAGGAACTTTCCAGCACTCTCTGGTTTATCGCACTCTCAGTGATTGACAGATTCTGCTCCTATCACCCCGGCTCTCTTTTCCCTCCCCTTCCCTATTTATAGCCACACTTCCTTCTATCTTTGCCTGATATAGGTTTTTTCCCTGTAGTTCGCTGTATTTGTTCCTTGTTCTGATGCTCTCTGTCTTTGGCTTTGGACCCTGTGTTTTCACCCTCTGTCCTCAGTCTCTGTACCACAGTTGCCCGTATGGTTGCCGTCTTTGGACTGCCCCGGTTTCCCTCTTGTCTCACGCATCTGTACCCGTTGCACCGAACTGTGGCGGACTTTGGACGCCTGACTACTCTTTTGTTTGGTGTTGTTGTCCGTCTGTGTCACAACTTTTAACCAGTGCAGCTTTCTGTCTTCTGGTTGGGGCCGGCCTGTTAAGGAGTCGGGTTCCCCAAAAGGCAGGGACAGGGGCTGGGATCAGAGTCAGGGCCCACTTGTCTGTGTGTGTGTCCCTGACCAGTCCCTGACAATAATAACTTGGAACTGGAGGGAACAGACCCTGTCCTAAGGGAGATAGACTTTGGCAGGCTTGGTGTTAAAGATTGAAAAATCCATCTGCTGAGACACAACTAGAAGTGGCTTTTGGAGATTTTCTATCCTTCCAAATTTCTACAAGGTTTCCAAGGAAATAATGGCAATAGTCAAGGTGTCATCCGTGGATAGATCCTTCAAAAGGAGATCGTGCAAGTATGAGATCACGCCAACCCCTCTGAAATGATGAAGCAGCGGCTAGCTTGAATGGTAGGGCTATGAACTGTAAAGGACATAAAACGCCCAGTGGGACTAGTGGGACTACACAATCTGCACAGGACTGGGACTGAACAGGATGTGAGGTAGGTGTCCTAAATCTGCCCTCCTCTAGAGACGACACAACCGATCTCAGAGCTTTCATCTAAATGAAATGGATTAGAACATGCCTATTGAGGAGCTACGGATCTACAATGTGCCAGAGGGACCCATCCTTCTTAGACACCTTGAAAATGTTTGACTACAGTAACTGGAACTATCACAGCCTGGAGATAGAGAGTGAATAACTTGGAAAATACAAAGGTCTGGGAGGAAGACAAGGGGTGAGGAGAAAAAAAATGAAAGTGGTTGTTTTTTAACCGCGCAAATAAATATTTATTTTAATAAAATTTTTTTAATAAAAAATAAAAAAAATTATAAAAAATTTTTAAAAATAAATAAAATATTTTTTAAAAATTTAAAAAAAAAAAAAAAAAAAAAATTAGCAAAAAAACATGTTGGTGTTTAGAGGACTCTGCTGTTAAAACGTTTTGGGGCAGGGGAGCTTTCACTGTCATTGGCTTCCGAAATAATCTCATCCAATCATTTACTGAAGAGCCACCAGGGAAGGGGAAGTCTGTGAGAGTCTTCTTTGAAGCCACGTCAGCCATCCATCATTTAAAACAAATAGAATTGGCAGATGCATTAGATGCCTCACACAAGAACTTAGCAGGGAAAACCTGTGAAGAGTTCTCAACAAAGTTGAGCTCAGAATCGGTGCTGTATGGAAGGTCTTTGTCATATAAATATTCCCTCAATCTTATTTTTCTGAAAAACTCTTCCATAGCATAGCAGAATTTGATACTGTCATTGGGTTCTGAGAGGCAGAAGGAGAGACCTCTGGAGAAAATGGCATTTTGTATTTGTCTGGCTCATAGGAGGAAAGGTTCACCACATAGGGCTGATGAACGGGGCTGGTATTGTGGTTGTGAAAAATAGACCCTTTTGTTCTGCCTAGGAGCTTTTTTCCTTTTTGTTGTTGATAACATGTCTGAAGTTTCCCAAAATTGTATAATGGGGAGTTTGGCCTTATCTCCTCTGTGTCATTCTCAAGGAGTTGTATGTTTTGGGATACAAAAATTTACATTATTGGAGTTTCAGAGTAAAAACAAGTTGGTTTTGGCGTGTAGGGGGGGTTGGGAAAATAGAATGAAGTTTAAGATGTTAAGGCTTAGGAATGGAAGAAGGGAAGAGGAAATAGCAAACTTTTGGAGAAGGGAAAAGGGGACAAAAAGAACATGCCACCACCAAACCTATGATTTACCTTTGTTATATTGATGATATCCTGGTCATCTGGACTGCAGGTAAGGAAGCCCTACTTAAATTCCATAGCGACCTTATTAACTTTTACCCCATCATCAACCTTAAACTTAGCTATTCAGATAGAGAAATACACTTTCTAGATACCACAATACATATCAAAGACCACCAGCTACTCACATCAATATACCAAAAACCCACAGAAAGAACAACCTATCTAAGAAATTACAGCTTCTACCCCAAACACACGGAATTATATACAGCCAGGTTATACAATACAATCAATCATATTTGCTCTGACAAAACAGACCTGGACAAGCACCTTCTGGATCTTAGGACGGAATTCCTCCAACTTGGATACAAACCAAAAGTATCGGTCAATCAAATAAGCAAAGCAGCAGCCATCAACAGGGACAGTTTTCTCACATACAAATTGACCCAGGATGAAGCCTGAGTGCCCCTAATTGTCACCCACAGTTGTATATTCTACAACGGATTGCCAGGGAACTCCAGCCTGTGCTACATGGGGACAACAGACTTAAAGAAATATCCCCAGTCCCAAAGTCACAGTACGTAACAGAAACTAGGGGACATTTTCCTACAGGTCTTCCAACGTGGTATTTCTGATTATGTGTGTGTGGTGCCCAACCACTGGCCTCTATGTGGGGGAAGCACGACAGAGAGGCAGCATATGAACTCACAACAATTCACTATTAATAACAATAGGGCAGATGTCCCAGTGGTCGCACATTTCTCTGGAGAAAACCGCTCTGTTAAGGATTTGTGGGTTGTGGGACATTTTAAGACGAGAGGGAGAGGAAGGAATAGGACTTAGGTTGCTAACCTGGTTGTTAGGTAGTATAGCTGATACGCAGCTTTCATGGGCTCCTTTTCTGGGACGGCTGTAGTGAAGGTGGGAGGACGTCCATCCCCATGGTCTAGTCCAGGTTTTTTCTGGGCCGCTTTGAGGCCTTTAAAAGCCTATTAGCTGCAGACCTCAGGTGAGTGGAACCTGAGGAATCTGTTGCCATTTCCCTCCAGAGAGTGCTGCAGTTGGGAGCTACCCTGATTGTGGATGCCAACCATACCACACGTTCTTATGCTGACATATGTTTATTTGGGCTGAAGCTAAGCCACCTGCCTATACTTGGTATGGACTGTACAAGATGTTGTGCTACCTCCGGTTGGAGACGGTTTTGTTCCTGTATTGCTATATTTTTAGTGTTTTTTGCTGTCTAAATAAATACCCTATTGTTTTGCATCCACAGACCCCGTTGGTACCTGCCATTTTTCAAGCGAATCTCCGACATATGGTAGATGATGCGTGCAATTTTTGTTGCTTAGGGTTATGGCTGTATGTTTTTCAGTTTGGACTATTTAATACTGTATATGTCCTGAATAAAGGCTCCGACCTTATTGCCAACCCCCATCTTCTTTTGGAGGAACTTCCCAAACTTAGTGCAGGCCAACACTCAGCATAAACAAACCATCTGTTGTGGGAACGGGGGCTCCCTCAGGGGGACAGTGTTGCTTCTAAGAAGAATGAGGATGTCTTGGGGGTTGTAAAGTGAAGAGGGCGGTCCAAAGCTCGTTGCTAAAGATGACCTCTAATGATGACACAGAGGATATTTTTGGGGGGTTTTAAATGACTTGCAAAAGGGAAAAATTTCCTTGGGGTATGTGAACGTTTTTTAGGCCTCACCTGATTGGTGAGCCACAAAAAGCCTTTTTCGACCTGAATAGAGAACCCAGAGACTATGCCCTCTTCAAAGCCGAGGTTATGGCCTGGCTGGGTGTCACCCTAGCGGTGCGGGCTCAACCTAGGGGAAAGCCCACCAGGCCCCGCTTTTCCCTTGGGGGCCAGGTGGGCCCCTTTCCCCGGGGGCCCCACATTCAGGGGGCCCTCCGGGCAGCCGCCTCCCCTGCCCAGGGGAGCGCACCAGGCTCGCCCGGGGCATGGGATTCGGGCCCGCGCCGGCTGGAGGTCCCCCGGGGGAGGTTTGGGGTTTCCTCTGGGGGGGCCCCGAGAAACCGGGCGGTCTGTGGCCCCTTTCCAAGGGTTTTCATGGGGGTACAGCCCCAGCCATCACCCTTTCAGGGCCCGCCGCCTGCCCCGGGGCCGGTGCAGGCGGGAGAGGGCTGAACGGGGGGGATTACTATCCTGTCTGTTAGCTCCCGGAGGGGGGGCAGCGCGGATGTGAGCGTATCGGCGCCGCCCCCGGCCCGACTCTGCTGCCGGGCCCCCGGTCCGGACGGGAGAAAGAGAAGGGAAATCGGAAAGTAAGATTTTTATTTATTTATTTTTTAAACTATCCCCCTGCAAACTAACTCCCCTCCTCCAATTCGCCCTCCCCCCCCTATATACCCACCTCCCACCTATATATGCCCCTGCCTCCCATTACTCCCCTGCCCCCAATATACTCCCCTCCCCTAATATACTCCCCTGCCCCCAATATCTGCCCTGCCCCTTAGTCTGCCTCCCCCAAAATATACTCCCTGCCCCTATATTCTCCCCTGCACCCAAATACTGCCCTGCCCCTTTATTTTACTGGCCCTGCCCCCCAATATATCCCTGCCCCCATTACTGCCGCCCTTTTTCCTATATATGCCCGCCATTATATCTGCCCTGCCCCCAATTTTACGCCCTGCCCCAAATATACTCCCCTGCCCCTTATATCCCCTGCCCCAATATACTGCCCCGCCCCTTTTACTGCCCTGCCCCCTATTTTATGCCCCCCACCAATTACTGCCCCCGCCTCCAAATATATGCCCTGCCACTATATATCCCCTGCCCCAATATCTCCCCTGCCCCCCAATATACTCCCCTGCCGCCCAATATACTGCCGCCGCCTTATTGCCCCTCCTATATACTTTGCACCTATTACGCCCCCCCACCAATATATGCCTGCCCCCTTATCTCCCCAATGCCCCAATAAAATTGCCCCTGCCACCAAAATATGCCTGCCCCCTATATATTTCCCTCCCTCCAATTTACTGCCCGCCACCTTTAAAACGCCCAAACCCCTTATTCCCCTCCACCTATATATGCCCGCCTAAAATTTTACTCCCCCTCCCCATATACTCCCCCGCCACCAATATACTGCCCTGCACCTATTTACTCCCCTGCCCCAAATATTTTGCCTGCCCCCTATTTAATTTCCCCTGCCAAAAAATATACTCCCTGCCCCTTTATTGCCCTGCCCCCTATATACTCCTGCCCCCCGGCCATATACTGCCCTGCCCCAATATACTGCCTGCCACCTATATACTCCCCTGCCGTGCACCTTTTTCTGCCGCCACCTATTACTCCCTGCCACCAATATATTTTCCCCCTCCCAATTATCTTCCCCTGCCACCTTTATTCCCCTGCCCCATATATCCCTTTTGCACCTTATCTCCCCTGCGGGTATATAGCCTCCCTGGTTATACCCCCCTGCCTACCTTATCCCGCCCTCCTCCCCAAATTACTGGCCCTGCCTCCCTCCCTTACAGGGGGGCTAAAACCTACCTACAGGGCCCCAATTACCTACGGGGCTGTATACCTACCTCTTAAATGGTGGGCAGATTACTACGACTTATAAATGTGGGGCGCCAAAAGAGGTAGGAAATTGGTAAAGTGCTGATAAGTGAGGATTCTAAGTTGTTTGTGTGTTACATTTTCGGGACGATTGTGGCCCGGGAAAATCACCCTTGGCGGTTGGAGGAAGGAGAGGAAAAGGGAAAAAAAACAAATTGAGAACGATTGATAGAATGGACGTCTCGGTGGTCCTTGGTGTCAGGGGTTTTTTTGTTCTATATTCCTCAGTTTTCTAAAAATCCTTTCATTAATGGTTCCTGAGTGGTAATGTTATATTTTTTTCTTTGAGAGGGTTTTTTTTTTTTTTGGGGGGGGTGGGGGAGTGGGTGGGAGGGAGAGGGGGGGGCCCCGTAACCTCTCTGCCCCGGGGCCCCTAGTGTGTTAAAAAGGCCCCGAGTCCACGAATGGGGGTTTTCAAGCAAAACCGCCAATTTCCCCCCATTTTATTACTATACCTGTAACAAGGGGTTAACCCGATCCCGAGTCCATTGGCATCATTTTACCGATAGTTATGGGGCCGTTATGTTAGGGGCATGTGCAGGATCCAAAGCGGGTTGGGGAGAAAAAACCCCAGACGCGTTCACCACCCCCCGAGTCTTTTTCCAGGATCTGGAAGGACCACAGCGTATGTCATGCTCCACAAAAGCATGACCCGAGATCCAGCCCAAGGGCCTGAAAAGCTAAATTAGAGGTCCTTCCCGACCCGTTGGGGGGTAAAAGCCCGAGGGGGCAACAGGGAAAATACCCCCCCCTCCCTTCGATCCCCTTGGGACAAATGGAGGTGCGTTGTTTGGGGGGGTCAACAGGTGGGCCATGTTGCGTGCGCGCCCCCAGAGGAAGGGGCAGTGGGGGTGCGAGATGCTGGACGCCTCTGCTTGTTTGCCCCCCTGGTCTTTAGTGCTAACCCCTTGGGATCCCCCCCAAGGAGTACCAACTCCAATGAAAGGGGGCAGGATTGGCCCTGCTGGGGGCATGGCACTGGCACCCCTTTTACTTTTCATTGTTCCCCATTTGGGACCCTGAAAAGGGGGTGGGGGGGGTTTTTTGCATCCCCTGGGGACACCCAAAAAAATATCTGCTTTCCCAAATGTCCTAAAGAGACTGAGAACTTGGACTAGAAGTGGGGGTGGGAAAAGGGGGTTGATAATCCTTATAAAAGATGGGTTTTTTTGTTTTTTTGGGAATTTGGGAAAAAAACCCCCGTGGTCGTTACCCAAGGACTTTCAGCTCTAGTCTCTCAGTCCCCTTCCCCCAGTGAAATGTCAGGGGGTGCAGTAGGGGGACCATGAAAAATTTTCCTTTGCGGCTGGGTGGAGAGGAGGAGGATATCCCTTTGACAAAATGTTCTAGCAAGGGGTCACGGGGGACCTTGGAACACTCAGCTGGGGCCCCTCCTAAGCATGTATGGGAAAATGTCAAGGTGATGAACGAGGATTCACAAGAGCCCGGAGCCGACAAAAGGTACCCGCATTTTTCCGTGTCTAATAACCTGATATACCTTGTTAATAAGGTGTGGGGAGAAATTATGGAACATTTGGTACCAGCCACCTATAGAAAGATGGTGCTGGATTTGGCACACAACCATGTGCTAGGGGGGCACTTGGGCGCAGATAAAATGCAGGAATGAATCCTGCAAAGGTTTTATTTTCAAGGGTGCGATCAGGAGATCGCCAATTTTTGCAAGTCTTGCCACACTTGTCAGCTAACAGATCCATTGTCTCATTTCAGGAGTCCGTTACTACACTTGCCCATAATTTAAGTGCCATTCGACAGGATAGCCATGGATTTGGTGGGGCCCTTAGTTAAGTCTGCCCGAGGCCACCAATACATCCTGGTCATCCTAGACTATACCACTAGGTACCCAGAGGCCATTCCCCTGCGCAACACTTCCTCAAAGTGTATTGCCCGGGAGCCCTTCTTCCATGTCTTTTCCAGGACAGGTCTGCCCAAGGAGACACTGACAGAACAGGGTACACTTTTTATGTCCAAGGTAATGCGGGAATTGTGTAAGCTGCTGAAGGTAAGGCAGCTCAGGACCTCAGTCTATCATCCCCAGACGGATGGCCTTGTAGAGAGGTTCAATCAAACCATAAATTGAATGTTGAGGAAAGTGGTAGAGAAGGATGGGAGGGGCTGGGATTGTCTGTTGCCCTACCTCCTGTTCTCCATCTGGGAGGTTCCCCAATCCTCTACAGGCTTCTCTCCCTTTGAGTTACTGTATGGAAGACACCCCAGGGGGCTACTGGTCATTGCCAAGGAAACCTGGGAGAGCGAGGCCACCCCCTACAAGTGTTATAGAGCATGTGGCCCAGATGTAGGATCACGTCAACAGTGTCATGCCCATTGTGAAGGAACACATGCAGAGGGCACAGGAGTCCCAGAGTCAGGTGTACAATAGGGGCTAGGGAGAGACTGTTTAGCCCTGGGGATCGGGTGCTAGTACTTTTTCCCACGGTTGTTCCTGGCAAAGTGGCAAGGGCCGTATGAAGTGGTAGAGAGGGTTGGATAACTAAATTATAAGATCCATCAACCCGGGGAAAGGAAACCTATCCAACTCTACCACATGAACTTGCTTAAGCCTTGGCACAACAGGGAATCCCCAGCTGTATCCATGTCCCCCCAAACAGAAACCACCCCAGGGATTGAACAGGTCACTGTAAGTGAGGCCCTCTCACCATCCCAAAAACAAGAAACTTGGGAGTTTCTGCAGCATAATAGAGATATTTTCACCGACCTTCCCAGCACGACCCATATGGTCCAGCAGAGATAGTTACTGACCCTTGGGTAATAGCACATGTGAAACCTTACCGAATTCCAGAAGCCCATAGACAGGCAGTTTCTGAGGAGGTGAGGTGCATTTTAGCCAAAGGGATAATCGAGGAATCCAAAAGCGGATGGTCTAGCCCAATCGTACTGGTGCCTAAGCCAAATGGGACCTGGCGCTTCTGCAATGACTTTTTGCACCTGAATGAGGTGTCCAAGTGGGAGTCCTACCCGATGCCCAGGGTAGACGAGTCAATCGAAAGGTTGGGGCCAGCCAGGTACATTACCATCTTAGATTTAACCAAAGCATACTTGCATATTCAACTGTCAGTGGAGTTAAGTGAGAATACAGCCTTCACCACCTTTAAGTGGGCTGTTCCAGTACACCCGTATACCTTTTGGACTTCAAGGGGCGCCAGTCACATTCCACAGAGCCATGGATAGGGTTCTAAGGCCACACACCAGGTAAGCCGCCGCTTACCTGGATGATATTGTCATCTTTAGCACTGACCGGGAGTTCCATCTGAGGAAGGTACAAGTGGTACCAGCTAACCCAGAGAAATGTGCCATTCACTTAGAGGAGGCTCGTTATTTGAGGTATGTTGTGCGTAAGAGCACCATAAGACCCCAGATAAATAAGGTGGAGGCAATCCAGATCTGGTCATGACCCATTACAAATAAGAAAGTGAGTGCATTTCTGTGAATAGTGGGCTACTACCGCCGGCTTGCGCAAAACTTTGCCTCGATAGCCGCACCTTTAACAGACCTCACGAAAGGAAAAAAAAAATAGTAATTTTACAGTGGTCTGAGGATGAGTAAAAGGCATTTCACACTCTAAAGAAGGCCCTGTGCAGTCAGCCAGTGTTGGTGGCACCTAATTTTTTCCGCAAGTTCATTGTGCAGACCGATGCCTCAGAGGTGGGGTTAGGAGCAGTGATGTCGCAGGAGGTCAATGGGGAAGAGCACTCCATCACATACCTGAGCAGGAAGCTCACCTCCTGGAACTGATCGATTGTGGAGAGGGAATGTCTGGCCATAAAGTGGACATTAGAGTCATTGCGGTATTACCTAGCAGGGCGTAAGTTCAGGTTGGTATCCGACTATGCCCTCATGCAGTGGATGTACAGGAATAAGGGCAACAATGCCAGAGTGACTAGGTGGTTCCTTGCGTTGCAGGACTTCAAGTTTGTGGTGGAACACAGAGCTGGATAACTGCATATAAATGCAGATGCCCTGTCGCGGGTCCACTGCTTGGCGGGTGTAAGTGCCCTGTCCTCTGGCCTTGGGCAGAGGGGGGAAATGTAGGCAGCTGGGAGATATATATGTGCCAAGGAGATTGCCAAGAAGCAGCAACAGAACTGTGCCATCGAGTCCAAGGAGCTCAGTGGAGCAAAGGAGCATTGTAATTAGTGACATTAAGTTGCTAACCTGGTTGTTAGGTAGTATAGCTGCTATGCAGCTTTTATGGGCTCCTTTTCTGGGACGGCTGTAGCGAGGGTGGGAGGCCGTCCGTCCCCACGGTCTGGTCCAGGTTTTTTTCTGGACCTCCTTGAGGCCTTTAAAAGCCTGCTCGTTGCAGACTTCAGGTGAGGAGTGTAACCTGAGGTATCTGTTGCCATTTCCCTCCAGAGAGTGCTGCAGTTGGGAGCTTGGGTAGGAGCTCCAGGACGTTGTACAGCTACCCTGATTGTGGACGCCAACCACATCACACGTTCGTATGTTGACATACGTTTATTTGGACTGAAGCTAAGCCAAATGCCTGTACTTGATATGGACTGTACAAGATGCTGTGCTAACTCTGGTTGGAGACTGTTTTGTTCCTATTTTGCTATATTTTTTTGTGTGTTTTGTCGTATAAATAAATACCCTATTGTTTTGCATCCAAAGAACCCGTTTGTGCCTGCCATTTGTCAAACTAATCTCCCACACAATGTAGGTTTTTTGTTATGTTTTGGTACTTTTAGAAAAATATTTTCTATATTTTAACTGTGCAGCATTTTTTGTGACCAGTAAATTTTCTGAAAGAGGGCTCCCATTTTGTAGGCTGCAGAGTTATTTTGATTGGTACCATTTTTGGGATACATACAACTTTTAGATTACTTTTATTCTAATTTTTTTGGAGCGTGAAACGACCAAAGAAACGGAATTTTGTCGTTTGGATCTTTTTTTTCTACAGTTTTCAGCGTACAGAATAAATTACGTCATATTTTAATAGATCAGATTTCTACGGATGCAGCAATACTGTTTTTAATTACACTTTTATTTGAACAATGGCAAAAGAAAAAGTAATATAAAAAGAGAATTAAGGGAATCTGTATGTAATTTATTCTCAGTATAACTACAGCTGCTTTTGTGAAGGCATTAGTAAACAACATTAGTAAACAAACCGCATGGAACAGCTAAGAACACACTGGACAGCTCAGGGACAAAGTTGTGGCTTAGTGTATTGCAGGGTTAGGTTTAAAAAAAAAAATAGCCTTGGCTCTGAACATCTTACAGTTAATTCTTAAATTCATAATCTGTAAATGGAAGGAGTATGGCACAAGTGCAACCCTACTCAGCCGTGGCCGTACTTCTAAATTGACAGCCCTGACAAGAAAAGCATTAATTAGAAAAGCAGCCAAGAGGCCCAGAGGTCACTCTGGAGTTGCTGTAGTGATCCACAGCTCAGCTGGGAAAATCTATTCACAGGGCAACTATTAGTCGTGTACTCCACCAATCTGGCCTTTATGGTAGAGTGAAAAACATAACAAGGCCAAACTTACAGCTTAATGGCCGGACTATAGACTGAACCCAATAGGAGACAACACAAGCCCGTGATACATGGGAAAGTTATAACAGGTGCAGATAACTAATTAGCAAAAGCTCAAACACCCATTCACTATTGAATGATAAAAAACTGCACTTTAGGTAGGTACCAGTTCACACCAGTATGCAAAAATGCCACAGTATAATACATGGGGAGATTAACAAATACAAAAATACCAATTAGACAACCACTTACCAGGGCCATCTCTTCCATTGGGCAGGGAAGGCGGTTGCCCAGGGGTCCCACGATCACAGGGGCACTTGTGGGCCGCCGACTCCCCGGCCCAGTGGCGTGACGTGGCCCCTGCGGCAGGTCCAGGTGGCACGTCTTTCCTAGGCCGGCAGACCGTAGGCCTCCGGCCTAGGAAATCCCGGGAGACACGTCCTGGCGTAGGCAGTGTGATGATGGAGCAGGGTTCCAGGCAGGGGAGCACAGAAAGGTAAGTAGTGTTTTTTAATATATATGTTTTATCTACAGGGAGGCTATATCACCTACAGGAGGGCCTATAACCTACAGGTGTGGGTATATAGTGGGGGGCCTATAACTTACAAGGGGTCATATATCCTACGGGGGGAGGGCTATAACTTATAAGGAGCTTATAACCTATATGGGGGCTATAACCTACAAGGAGCTGTACATCTTCCTACAGGGGCTGTATACCTACCTACTAGGATCTAGATACCTACCTACTTAATGGTGGGCAACATTACTGCCTATTTACTTAATGAGGGGCACATATAACAGTGGTAGAAATTGGTAGTGAAGTGCTGATAAAGTGAGAAGTCTAAGATATTTGTGCGTTACATTCTGCAGGGACGAGTTGTGGCCGGGAGAAGTCGTCATGACATTCTGGAACAGATGGAGAAGAAAAGGGAAAAATAACGATTCAGAGAACGACTGATCAGATAGGACGTCTTCTGTTGATCTCCTGGATGTCAGGAGTTATTTTGCATCTCTGTTAGATCAGTTCTGTAGTTACGGTCATGTGATGGTGACCTGAGTTGGTGTCTGACCACTATGTGGTCTCTATATGGCAGTATTGTAGGTTATACCTGAGTTGGTGTCTGACCACTATGTGGTCTCTATATGGCAGTGATGTAGGTTATAAGTTTATCGATAATGTATATATTCCTGGGAGTGGTTGTGTTTTTTTGGAGGGGCTTGTGCACAGCTCTGCCCAGTGGCCCATAATGCTTTTAAGATGGCCCTACCACTCACACACCTTCTATATATGAAGGGGGTGATTGCTGGTATTACAATTGTGTACAGATAAGGTGATACAAAGGTTGCCATTTATACAGGTATGTGTGGTGCACCTTGCTGGCTTTCAACCTATGACGCCTCTACTATTTGATTGGGCGGGCGGCCCAGCACTTTTTGGGTGTCCTTGACGTGGTTTGCGGGCTTGCGTATAGTGGCCAATGTATCAACTAATATCTCATATTTGATATTTTTCTAGTATGCAGTTTTTCTGCCCTAAATACTGGGGAGCAGAGGGTGTCAGTATTTTTTGTTGGACACTCAAAAAGTGCTGGGTAGCCTGCCCAATTGAATAGTAAAGGCGGCACAGGTTGTAAGCCAGCATGGTTATATAAATGGCATCCTTTGTATTGCTTTAACTATTTGCAATTGTAATACCAGCTACCCCCCTCATACATAAAAGGTTTGTGAGTGGTTGTCTTATCGGTATTTTTGCATTTGTGCAATCTCCCCATGTATTATACTGTGGATTTTTTTGTATACTTGTGTGAACTGGTACTTCACTCTCTTGGCCATGGCGTTCAATAGAGCTTCACCGGTTGCAACCTCTGAAATCCTTCTCCATGACAGAGCTGGTGGATGTTAGACACCTTACGCTCCTCCACCTTCTGTTTGAGGGTGCCACACAAATGCTCAATAGGGTTTAGATCTTAGGTCATGCTTAGTCAGTCCAGCACCTTTACTCTGATTTTTTTTTTTAAGCAAGACAGTGGTCATCTTGGAGGGGTGTTTGGGGTCGTCATCATGGTTGGAATACTACCCTGCAGCTCAGAAAGGTGGGGGATCATGCGCTGCTTCAGTATGTAACAGTACATGTTGACACTCATGGTTCCCTCAATGAACTGTAGCACCCCACAGCCGGCAGCACTCAAACCAAGACACTCCCACCATCATACTTGACTGTAGGCAAGACACACTTGTCTTTGTACTCCACATCTGGTTGTCGCCACACACGCTTGACACCATCTGAAGCAAATAAATTTATTTTAGTCTCATGAGATGGTTCCAGTAACTCATGTCCTTAGTCTACTTGTCTTCAGCAAACTGGTTTCGGTGTTTTTTTGTACATCATCTTTAGAAGAGGCTTCCTTCTTGGGCAACAGCCATGCAGACCAATTTGATGCAGTGTGCAATGTATGGTCTAAGCACTGACAGGCTGATACCCAATCCCTGTAATATATGCAGCATACTCTGTAGCAATCATCTCTGGATGCTGAGCATTTGCACTCAACTTTTTTGGTCGACCATGGTGAGGCCTGTCGTATTTAACCGCTGTATGGTTTTGCCCACCGTGCTGCAGCTCAGTTTCAAGGTGTTGGGAATCTTATAGCCTAGGCCATATTTATGTAGAACAATTATTCTTCTTTTCAGATCCTCTGACAGTTCTTTGCAATCAGGTGCTATGTTGAACTTTTAGTGACCAATATGAGAGCGATAACACCAAATTTAACACATCTGAGACCTTGTAACTGTAACGAGCAACATGACACCGTGAAGGGAAAATGGCAAATTGGGTACAATTTGTCCATTTTTACCTAGGGGTGTATTCACTTTTGTTGCCAGCGGTTCAGACATTGATGGCAGTGTACCGAGTTATTTTGAGGGCACGACCAATCTACATTGTTATCCAAGCTGTGCACTGACTACTTTACATTGTATCCAAGTGTCATATCTTCAGTGGTGTCCCATGAAAAGATATAATACAATATTTACAAAAATGTGAGGGGTGCATTCACTTATGTGAGATATTGCATCGTCGGATGCAATATTTGCAATGTCCAATATTTGGGCTGCACAACACGTCAAGAGGCATCTGTCGAATGCAGTCAGAACATAGGGCGACATGTATGAATTTGACTGCGTACTTTTTTTAACTTGGCGCAGGCACTCCAGTTCTAAATAGATATAGAAGAGTGTAGAATACGACAGAATACGATTTTGGCGCATTACATAGAGCTTAATGCGCCAAACTTTGTATGGGCATAGAGTGTAATGCGGCAAACTTGGCACATTAAGTTCTATGTAATGCGCCAAAAATCTGTCGTATTCTACACTCTCAGAATCTCATAATCTGAGCATTGAAACATTAATAGGGCGGACACTATATTGGATTCGAATGCGTACTTTTTTTTACTTGGCGCCGACACCACAGTTCTAGATAGATATAGAAGAGTGTAGAATACGACAGATTTTTGGCGCATTACATATACCTTAGTGCGCCAAGTTTGGCGCATTACACTCTATGCCCATACAAAGTTTGGCGCATTAAGCTCTCTGTAATGCGCCAAACATCTGGAGTGTCGGCGCCAAGTAAAAAAAATCGAATTCATACATGTCGCCCATAGCGTTTCAAATCCTCAATGGTATCCCATCTATTTCCGGATAGACATTCTGGTGATACAAGAGCCGTTTCATTCATAGGGATAGAAAATGTGATGAGGTCGAAAAGATTGGAGGATCTGCATAGCAAGCTATTAAGTTGTGAATCCAGGTGGATTTATAAGTTGAGGACGAGGGTTCCCAATGGCCTCAATATAAGACAGGTCATCTCTTATTATTAAATATACACTTTTGTTGTCTGACATTTTAGTACGGTTGTAGCATTTTTATCCCAGGTTATATCCTTGGCAATTTGCAGTTCTTATATTACACCCTATTGGGAGGTTTGGTTACAGATGGTGTGGGAGTTTTAAAAATTTATTTAGGGAACAGGCTACAACTTAAGGGCCTAGCGTCCAAAACGGGTCAGCTAGGTTTCATACAACCGTATTTTTAAGGAGTGTTGCTTATAGACCAACTATGTTCCAAGAATTTTTTAAGTATGTTTCAATAAAGAAGAATTTTATAATTCACCCCCTGGGATTGGAAGCTGGTCTTTCGCTTTGTTTAGTTGGTTGGAATGCTCTATTGTTTTCAATGGGAGTTCAAAGCATGGTTGACGTGCCATATACGTGAGATAAACATTGCAACGAAAACAAGCAAAGTTGGACCGACATACTACAGTGGAGAAGCTCACCGCCAAAATAAACCAGGGTGCTACCAGACGTGTCTATCACAAAACGTCAAGGAACCCTACTGTGTATAGGGGTCCAAACAGACGGAGGGTCCTGCACCTCTGCTAACCAAAAACGTCACAACAGTATCGGAATTGGATCTCCACTGATTGGTAAAGGGTTGTCTTCAATAAGTACGTTTTCTGCTTCATCAAAACACCCTGCAAGAAGCCAAGCTGGTGTCGGCCAGGGTGTGGTCTGGGGGAATGTTTGGGCCCACTCGTCTGTGGAACGGATTTGCATATGAATCCATCCTTGCCGATCACGTGCACCCATACATGCCGATGGTCTTAGTCTTCCAGTGACAACGCAACCTGTCATCATTGGTTAGAAGAGCATGACCAAGACTTCCAACAACTACTCAGGCCCCCTAATTTCCAAGATGTAAGGCCAACTGGGCCTCTGTGTGACCACATTGATGGTGGTGTTGGTTCTATGGATCTTCCAGAAGCTGTGAGATGCAGTCAGCTCCAGAGACCTGTGCCAACCTACCAGGACTATCAAGTCACTCCCAACCCATCTAACTGCTGTCCGTGCTGCACATGGTGGTTACTCTGGATATTGGCTGGTGGTCATAGTAATGTTATTTGACTGTGTAATAGAGAAGTTAGATTGCCTATTTGCCGACAACACAACTACTCTTGGTGTAAGGCATATCCTGTTGATACAGGTATGTGCGTAAACCCAAGTCGACCTGCAGAGTCCATGAATGTAGCTGAAAATAACCAGACGTCTCATGGAGGGTAAAAACTGAATGCTTTACTTGAAATTCTACACATTAACATAGTAAATCAAAGTGAACTTAATCGGGAAATTAAACAGCAGATTACCATAGGAAGAATGTCATACAGTACAGTAGGCGATTATTGGCTTCACATCATACTCTTCAGCTCAAAGAAGGGCAGAAAAAAAATTATAGAAAAATGTATGAAATGCCCCATCTTATGGGGTGGAAAGAAGAACAAATCCTACTTGGGAGTCCTATATATAGTAGCTACATCATAGGGTGTCCACGTTTGGCACCCCGCTATAAGACAATATACACAATGGCGGTCAACAGGACGTCCCTCCTGTAGTCACGAGTAGGAAATGTTCCCTATCTGCTTCCAGTGAGAATTATATAGGGACAGTGGAAGACACATGAGAGAACTTAGGAGCTAAATAACATCTACCCCAACATACAGGAGGCTACGTCACGGAGAAAGGTCCGACCAGAAGAACATCAGGATAGCGTCCCAATAAATAAGAGCCCTCCACATTCAAGAGGAGGAAAATTAGAAGCCTCACACCCCAACTACATAGTAGGGTATGTAAAAAAAAACTATAGTCTTGTGACAGCTGTGAATACATTCGGGAGGGAGGAGTTTGTTTGCCTTGGGTTATATAAAAGATCAACAGATTTTGGATGTAGATCCTGTAATATGCAAGTAACTAAAATCATAGATGTGGTGCCCCTAATGGTGGGGAGGGGTAGTGACAAGATATACAACCACAATATTACAACGTATATATTATATACATATAGGCTCCTTGTCTGACAACTGTCCCCGTATTCTATAGAAGACACCTGTCCCAATGTCAACAACTGAATGAAGACAAGTAACGGCATCGGCAGCTGCACCGTCCCTTACAGGCTGCCAGCGGACTTCATCCATAGTCATGGAGGTCTGGGCTTTTACTCAGCACTGTATTACATTCTCTGAAATGCTGCACGTTCTTAAAGGACTGCTCCAGCATTAAAGTTATACTAGTAAACTATTTCCACTGAAACGTAGTATTCAAAAAGGAGGAAGTTACTCAGACAATTCAGATGTATGATTTCTTCCGAATGCCAATTTTCCCAAAACAACGCAGCAAACTACTTACATGACTATACTACTGTAATACAGCAGGATCAGGCCATGGGTACAAACACATAAAGTCCCCTTCAACATGCTGTAAAATTGTTATACTACTACAAAGCATAGGAAAACAGAGGCTGCATTAAAGAGGTTGTCCACTAGAAAAAAAAAAAGGGCGCAAAAGTGGGCAAAAAAACAAACAAAAAGGAAACAAACCCTTTTAATCCTGGCCCCCCTCCCCCCGGGCTGTCCCCGGGACCCTCCTCTTCATTTCCGGGGTTTGCCCTGACACACGGGAAAACTAATGCGTCTATACCACCAGGAGGCAACCTCCCGGGCATGGGTATGTTCACAGAGCGTAATTGCAGGGTGCATTTCGGAGCTTAATTGCACTGCAATACGCCCGAAATGTGCCACGCAATTATGGTAATTCCTAGCTCTCATAGAGCTATGAATTACATCCGTCTCCCCCGGCATACAATACGTGCGTACTGTACGCCAGGAGAGAGAAGTGACATGACACTTCTTTGCGGTGCTTCCGCAACGTGGATAGTCAAAGTGAAGGGGGCCGCCCACCCTGTTTTTAAATAGGGGCCTACCACACGTCGTCTATAACACCCCGAATTGCTGCACTACATTATGCGGCCAATTGCCGTGGAACCCCACTACGAAGAACCCAAAGCAAAGAGGAACAGATTGCTGGAGAACAGAATATTTTTTGCCCATTCTGGCTCCATTTAAACAAATGTGTAAGTGGACATCGCCTTTATAGCCCCTAATTGGTGCTGTATAACCCCAGCCATAATGGCCACTCACCCCTTCTCTGCCCAAACAGTTACAAGTGTACCTAGCCCAACCCTTTTTAATTTTGCTCCTTTCCCCCGCAAACAGCCCTCAAATCTTCAAAATCACACAAGAGGTCTTTTTGTGCAGTTAGTCCCTTTCCCAAAGGGGGTTTAATCTTCTTTGGCGACTCCACATCAAAGAAATTACGTCTCTTTTTTTTGCCATGTGGATTTGTTGTTTGCAGCAGTAAAAAATAAAACCTTTGTAAATCACTGTGTGAGCTAAGGTATGCATTGCCAATCCACGTTAACCTCTGTGGCCTGAACACAACCCAAGACAGCGTTTCTCAACTTCAGTCGTCAAGACCAACCAACAGGTCATGTTTTCAGGATCTCCCACAGAATGCACTGACAATCACCTGTGCAAAACTGAGGGAATCCTAAAAGCTTGACCTGTTGGTAGGTTTTGTGGACTGGAGTTGAGAAACCCTGCCCTAAGAGCTTAAAGGGATGTTCACATGAAGGAACTTGCAGGTTGGCTCATAGCTAAAATGATAGATGTGGTGGCACCAATTGTGGGGAGGGGCAGTGATAAGTAGTGACTGCTCGCTGTGAGCCACCATGTTACAGAATGAGGAGGGCGGGGGTTATGGCACACTCGCTTGGAACGCCTATAGAAATGAATAGGGAGAATGGTCCCAAGTGCGACCCTCTTCATTCTGTAACACAGTTGGCTTGTAGCTAGCTAGGAGCCACCGATAATGCAGAAGATCCTGTGTGGGAACACCCCCTTTTAAGGGTTTGCCACTATTCAGGGGGGATCAAACACCCTACAAGTCTGGACAGACTGTGCCCAGCCTATTACTCACTGCCCTGAAACCTCTTTCCACTGAAACACATCTGCCCTATCCGCAAAGAAGGGAGATCAAATAGGGGGAAGGGTTTAAAAAGGGCTTTTCTGCTTGGACAATAACCCCACACAGGGAAAGTGAAGCAAAAACACAGCGCCCTTCCCCCAAAAAAACCAGGGAAACTGTCAATTCCGGGCAGTCCCTCCAAGGCAAGAGTGCCCTGGAACCGCTTTTCAACTTAAAAGGATGAGATCCTGAACCCTTTTAATTTCCCTTTTAGGTCATGAAAAGGGGTTCTCTAAACCGGATAACCCAGTGATTAAACGAGAGCTAGAACTTTTTTCTAACAAACACCTAAAAATATAAAACGGAGAACCTATTTAAGAAGAAACCCCTGCATTTCGGAGGCTTCCTGCACCAGAGTTTAAGATCCTGGTGGCGGCTCCTTAGAGGCGGTTACCTAATTTTTTGCGCCATCATTCAGCTTGGTTTTTGGTTAGTAAAACATAAGAAAGCCCCAGATGGCAGATTCTTCCTTGCCTGGCTTGCTTGTTTCCATATGCGGGGGTCTGCAACATCGGCTCCCGCTGTTGGGAAACTAAACTCCCTTCATGCATTTATTTAATTTTTTCAGGGGGCATTGGGGGAGATTATTTTCCCACCGGGAAGCCACTTGCAGACCCCGCTATATGGGAAGAGACCAATCAGTAAAGGTCGATGTGACTCCATTATCTTACACTGCGGTTGCAATCTGTCAGCCACACACGGAGCAATGTGCTTGCGGATATGCACAATATGTGACTTTAATGGCCTGGTCAAAGCAGATCATTCTGGTAACTGTAAGGCACAGTATTACTCAGCAAGGTAACACGAATAGAGACATTGGGCATCAATTTGTACATGTAAAGGATATGTGCAATTTAAGATACTTTTTTTTTTAATTCTTAATACCGATTAGAAATATTTTAAAAGATGTAAACAGACCCTTAGCAGCAGATCTAACTGTTTAAAGGTGTATTCAAATCACATTGCTTAGCTCTAAACATGTAGTCGTAGGTCAAAACTATTACAAAATACACTGTTCCGATTTTACTTCCTTTCAAAGTTAGAGCATTTCTCATCTCCTGCTTATTTAAAGAAGCCTTGTCAGGTTACCCACCTCTCCGCTATAGCAGCCCTGGCTGGGATGGTGAGGTCACTCCCTGCTGTGTCTTATCAGCAACACAGAAACTTGTTTATCTTTCTTACTGACTAATCTTAACCCTTTAGATCTCGACAGTTGTGTGCACTACTGTTAAAATTCTTCCATCACCAATGTCCCTCTAACAGGCTCAGCTAGGAATAGCAGAGCTGAAATGTCAGTCACTGCTGTAGAACCACCCACAGCCTGACCGGGAAGTGGTCTGTGAAACAGCCAGATGGTAAATCCCCTTTAAAAATTACCAACTGTGTGGTTGGGCCCTTCATATGACTTTCTTCCACCAAGATGTGGGACAGCAGAGTGTAGGATCAGACTACTTAGTGTTTATAGTCACATGGATCTGCATAGGAGCTGTATACAGATAACGGTCTTCATAAGATAAAGCTAATTAAAACAGGCACCGTAGTTAAGAAGCATTTGGGGCAAAACAATTGCAAAAGTATACAAAGGTAGGCACGCACTGACTATATAAGCATCAGGAGTGCAAAGCAAGTTTTAAGTAGGGCGCAGGGTTAACCCAGCACTGAATAATCAATACTAAGTCCTTTCCCAGACAGAGGTGTCACGGAAGAGGGCTTAGGGCCATATTCACACTTTCTAATTGCAGTCAAATATTCAGCCACCCAGTAACATCATACACGAATGACCCAAATGACTACAGCATCTAATCCCTATCTGTTCTCTACTCCACGACTCCTCCAGTAAAACGTCCAGACCACCAAAAAAGTGGACAACTTTTCCAAAAACGGAAGGAGGTTTCTGTAGTTAGCCAAGGAGGAGGGAAGACTAACTGTGGTAAGGAGCTTTCCAAGGGACAGAGAAACATTTACCTATCACATAGGTCACCAAATCACAGCTTTATTCTGCCACCTCGTAATGAAATCACAGCATTCTTCATTGCGTGAGGCAAAGTCGTGGGAATTTTATGACTCGCCAGTTCCATAAAAGACCCAACCATTCCACAAAACCTTCTTTATCATTCCCCGGGACAGAGACAGCTCCAAAGCCATGATCCGCTCTCCACCCTCCCCTGCAAGACCGGCTCGTGCGATCTTAAAAGGTGCTTTTGTATCTTTAGACAAAACCCAGACCGTTTGTCTCCGTTGAATCAACTTCTAAAAGGTCCATTGGGTCCTACTACTTGTCAGTCACCAAATTGCACGCCACCACTGTCCAACAGACAGGTCGAATCTCTTCATGTGTCCGACTGGTGTATGCGCTGTTGACGGTCGAGGTTACTGAGCTTTGGCGGGCTCAGGTTGCTGCTCCTGTGAGGAGAGCGCATGTGGTGGGCTGGGGGATTTAGAGAAGTTTGTTTCTAGTATGTGATGCTGGAGATGACGGACCCATTGCTCCTGGATGGAAAGTGGACCTTGGAACTGGATATCACAGAACCTGGTGGGAGGGAAAAAAACAATTAGTAATTAGGGACCAACAGCAAATGACCAGTCCTAGAGACCACAAAGAAGACTTTATGAATTTATTATGATCATTTATTTTAGAGCGCCATTGATTCCAGGGGGGTTACATACAGAATATGTCAAATGAGTACAATAATAATGATGTATGACTTACAACTGGAACAACAGAGGGAGAGAGGACCCTGCCCGCGAGGGCTTACAATCTGCAAGGAGGGGGGAAGAGACAGGAGGTGGGGGGCAGACATGTTTGCGGAGAGTGTAGTGGCAGCAGGGTTATTGTAGGTTATAGGCAATCCTGAAGAAATGGGTTTTCAGGTTGCTTTTGAACCTGGGGAAGTTGGAGGAGAGTCTGATGTGTTGGGGCAGTGAGTTCCAGAGTGTGGGTGAAGCACGGGAGAAGTCTTGGAGACGGTTGTGTGAGGAGCTGATGAGGGGAGAGCAGAGAAGGTCCTGTGAGGAGCGGAGAGTGTGTGAGGGGAGATATCTGGAGATTAGGGCAGAGATGTACGGAGGGGAGAGGTAATGGAGAGCCTTGTAGGTCATGGTTAGTAACTGGAACTGAATTCACTGGGCAATGGGAAGCCAGTGAAGGGATTGACAGAGGGGAGAGGCAGAGGAGCAGCGAGGAGAGAGGTGGATAAGACGGGCAGCAAAGTTGAATCTGGGATGGAGGGTATTGCCACATGTACTGATCATGGTTCAGCAGATATGCAGCCATGACCAGAGCCACATGATCAAGCTGAGCTATTGTGCACGGCTCCTTTACTTTTGCTTGGTTTAATTTGTTCTGTACTTTTTTGGTACAAATAATAGTATTGAACATAAGACGGAAACTATTTTACACATGTTGACAAGCAATAAGACTAGACATTAATTTTTTTCTTTTAGTAAAAATCGTGTGCTTGTTTTTACCATATATAATTTTTTTGAACGCTTCCCTATGTACATGATGTCCTGGTATATCTCTCTGACTTCCCCTGTGTAGGCTCTGACACCAGGGCAGTGAGGATCAACTGTTCCCTTCCAGGTCAACTATGAGAGGTGCAAGTGTTATCAGCAGGACTGAAAAAGCTGGGAACCCTCCAGTTCACAACAGTATGCAGCCATTATCCTGTTGGTCTAGTGTAATCTTATCCTCTCTCTGTCCAGAGCATAATAAAGCAATTGTTATGTCATTACCTATATGTAATATACTATATGTAATGAGACTGCAAGCAGAGAAGCAGCAGCTACAGAAAAGTGAGACTTGTCTGCCCTACCATTCAGGAAGGGCAAGATTTTATATGTAAAAGTTGGCAAAAATCCTTGAAAAAGAAAAAAAAAATTGTTTGACAGGAATATTGATTGCAACAAAAATAGTTCTGACAGACTGAGGGGCCCTTAAACTTATTTGTCCTACAAGAGGCCTTAAACCGCAATCATTGAATACATACAGTATTATATTTTAGAACATTTAGGCCCTGTTCACACGATGGATTTGGCCACGGATTCCGACGCGGTTTCCGCATCCGAAACCGCGGCCAAATCGCGTCTAGTTTATTAACATTGTTTCCTATTGGAAACCGTGTTAATATTCACACGCCGCGGGTGTGGCCGTGGCCTTGCCCCGTGTGTGTGAGAACTCTCCTGTCAATTCTTGACAGGGAGTTCTCAGCGCAGCGGCCGCGCGGTGCTGCCGCGGGTGGTGCGCAGCTGGCCCGCAGTTTGCCCCCTGCCTATTAATTTGCATGGGGTCAAACCCTCTCCGCAAGCCGCGCCGAGACCACGCCCAGCGCCGCAAACCTGTGTCGGGAGACGCGAGTTTGCGGCGAGGTTAGGACGCGGCTGAACCCGCGGCCAAACCCGCCGTGTGAACAGGGCCTTTGTATACCAGTGCATCACTGTGTCAATGTTAGGCTGTATGGCCTTATAAACAAAATCTCCAAAAACTACAATAAAGTACTGAGAATGTCTCACAGAACCAATTAGGCCCAAGATTGCCAAATGGAGTGAACTGTGCACTCATTGGAGTGGCTATTATATATGCATTCATAGATGATAGCATTTGAATAGCAATTTGTTCTACAGTGCATTCGAGGTATTTTTTATTTTAGGCTTTGTCCTCTATATCCCACACTTGTAGAGGTAGTGAGTGTTTCACTCCATTTGGCAATCTTGGTTATTGTTTAATTGGGGTTTTAATGCATATAAAGGAGTTATTATTTTACTGGGAATCATTTTACTCTGCGGTGTATGGCCTTATAAGCAGATACCAATGGTAGACCATCATGCTAACCCATCAGTACCTTGCGGTCATGTGGCATCTTCCCAGTAACCAGAGGGAGCCTTGCCTCACTGTCGGGCCGCTTAGATGTGATGGATGCTGTTAGCAGCATCATCTCTAAAGATTAAACTATACCTGTGGCAGAAGCCAGGTTGTGTATTACAGATCTGCTCCAGCAATCTCTTGGGTACACTGGGCAGTACCAATGAAATGATGACGATATAATCAGTCATGATGCAGAAAACTAGAACCTGCTTATTCCTGATTATTTCATCTTTAGTCATTAAGGGGCAACATATACAGGACAAGAACATTAAAGAACTAAAGATGAGCAACAGACTGGCACGGAGAGGACTATGCCCATGAGGGCTTCTATCTCTCTCAACCCCTCACAGTCCTCTAGGTCCCCTCTTCCCGGTCTACAGATGCTCCGTAAATGAAAAACATCTTAATCTGTCAAAAATATTGTGATCTAAAATAACAGACAAGAAGAGGGAGCAGGAATTTGGAACTGCAGCCTGTCACTCTGTGAGGAGGAGGCCCCTGATCCACACCAGATCCCATCCACCCAGCAAGTGTGAAGGGAGAAGATGTACAATTACTGGCACCAGCAGAGGGAAGGAAAGATCTGCAGATTACACGAGTGGGAATGTTTTATGGTCATGTCTCCTATTCATTCACTTTTGAGATTCCTCACCTGCATTTTAAAGTGTAAATATTCCCCACAAACTTGACCAAGGACGTCTGGGGTGGTCTTGGCACCAACGAGGGGACAGGACGAGCTCTTACAGGTGGTCGTGGATCCTCTGCTTTGGAAGGGTGCTCGGTTACAGTTTCATCACGTGTGGGTGGAACCTCAGCAGGCTTAGGGTGACGCCTCTCGGTCTCTGTTGGGAGTGGGACAAGTTAGATCTTTGTCAGCGGTCTACTCAGTTGACTTTCTCAACTTCAAGCATGCAGTGTTTTTAAATATATATATATAATATTTTTTATATATTTTTATATATATATTATATATACTATAAAAATATAAAATATATATATTAATATACCAACAATACACACACATACATACACACACACACACATATATATAAAAATACTCTTTCATGGTAAAACTTGTAATAAAACAAACAAAAAAGCACACATCATCCCCATCGAACACTGCCTTGTGAATAAGAGTTGACTTTGCTATATCCTTTAGGCTAAATCCCCACTGCATCTGACAAAAAACAGCCGACTGGTTGGTTCTGGTTTTTTTTGTTTTTGCTGTCAGCCCATACAATTAATTATATAGGAAGATGACAAAAAAACCCCGCAAACTAGTTGTATAATACGGCGGTGCCAGAAGATGAGCAGAGAAAAAAACAACCTGTGTAGACTACAGGTAGTTTTATCTATTATTATCTATGGGCTGCCTGAACGCTCGTATTTTTGGGGATTTTAGTATTCTAAAACCGCCAAAAATATGATTGCTTTAGTAACCCGTGGAGACATAGCCTCAACATAACACCTGTCTGGGTTTTTTTGTTTTGCCCTCCCTCCACCCCTAAAAACAATGCAAAAAAACACACACACAAAAAAAAAAACCTTACTGTGAAATCAGCCATCAAGAACGTGAGCACTAAAAACCAATCGAAAAAACTAAAGAGCACTATTTAAATCATGACTAGAATTACATGTATACATCTCCTACTCAAGCCCATGCATCTCAGTGGCTGTCAACTACAAACCTTGTAATCCTGCCGTCCTGTGCAACTCCACTCATTTGTTCCTTTACTTACTGTGTGTATGTTCATGATAATATAGAAGAGACCACCACAACTGCAGGATCCCACTACATGCATTATGGAAGCTGGCAGACTATAACCATGGACTTCTAGGTCTGCATAGGAGCTGTATACAGATGGAGGAATGCACTTACTGTGCCCATGTACTTCTGCCGGCTTCTCAGGGGCTGCCACGTGTGCTCCGACAATCCGTTCTGCTTCCACCACCTTCGGGGGGATAACGGCCAGACTCTCCCGCTCCGTTACCGCTGGCTTTGGTGACTGAAGAGCACGCTTGAACTTCTTCGTGTAGGGACGCCCTCCTTGAATATAACTGAGGTAAGCGCCAGCCTTTTGGGGCCGCTGCTTCATCCACTCTCGTAGTGTTTCTATTGGCGACCCATTGACGCACCATTCGGTGACTCCGAACTGACGAAGGTGAGCTCTGGCGTGGCTAGCGAGCGCCTTGCGGTTTTCAAAGAAGAGTCCGCATAGTTCACAGCATGCCTCCACTGCAGAAGGGAAAGCAAAGGAGGACAATAGGTGGGGAGAGAAAAAAAATGGTGGTTACAAAAGGGATAGAAGAGAAGGTTACAAGGTTCATAAAACGTTCTACTTACATGAAGTCACTGCCTTCTCTGGAGAGGCCTTCACCTTCACCTTGAATGGAAGCTCCGTCTGGATGTAGGCCTTTGGTTTGCCATCTGGTGAATAAACCTTGGGCTTGTTGTCACCATGCAGGAAGTGTTTGGGCTTTCCATCCCCAGGAAGATACGGCTTGGGTCTACCCTCACCTTGCAAAAATGCCTTGGGCTTGTGCTCTCCGTGGACAAATGCCTTGGGTCTGTGTTCTCCGGTCAAGAAGCCCTTTGGTCTCCCATCATGAATAAAAGTCTTTGGCCTCCCATCAGCACCCTGCAAAAACGGTTTGGGTCTCCCATCACTTTGAATAAAGGTCTTGGGCCTACCGTCCTCTTGAATGTAGGTTTTTGGCCTAGGTTCTCCTGGCATGTACGACTTTGACTGATTGCAAGTCTTTGGCTCTATATTCACAAAGCCCCTTGGATCAGGCTGCCTTGGTCCGTGGGACAATGGCCTCTTAGCTGGCATTGGTGACACGAAATTATTATGGGGACGTCCATGAGGAGAAACGGACAGATCTCTTGGCATTCCTTGAGAACCGATCCCAAGGGGAGACAGTCTGTGTGACGGACTGGGGGGTTCATCGTCCCCTCGAGGTTCCTTTTTAATGGTCGAAATCTGCTGCTGTGGTGTTATACGCCTCTTGCGTATAATTTCCCGCAAGGTGTCAATAGGCGAGCCCTTGACGTACCACTCGGTCACGCCCATTTGCCGCAGGTGAGAGCGGGCGTGACTAGACAGTCCCTTGCGGTTCTCAAAGAATTCATTGCAGAACTCGCAGCGGATGTCACGGGTGGGGTCGGCCCGAGAGGCTGGAGGGAGGAAAGGATAGAAATTTAGGACGGGGCTAAAAAACAATATCGGCTCGAAAAACAGCTAAATAATGAAAAAGCAAATGAGAAGGATCACACTGAAAAGGGAAAAAATACAGAGCAATAGCAGAATATGCTCCAGTCCTGACACACAGCAGCCGGGCTCCCTAATAAAGCTCAAAACACCCAAAAGCCCCCCAAAGGGTTTTCCAAAAAGTCACAAAGAAATCAGGGTTTAAAACCCCTTCCCTTTACCCAAACAGTACAAGGTCAATCTGGTTACTAAAGGGGGGGGGGGGGGGGGGGGGGGGGGGGGGGGGGGGGGGGGGGGGTTGGAAAAAAAAACACCCAAAATCTTTAGACTATAAGGGGGATTTACCATCTTTTGAATCAAAATTTGGGGGGGAAAAAAATGCGCCACCCTTCCTTGTTTTCCCTCATAGTTTGGTTGTTTTGGGAAGACAACCAAATTTTAAAAAAATTTGGCACCCCGGGAAACCCAAAACAATTTACCCCCAAACCAAAACCCCGATGACAAGCTTTAGAAATTAGAAGCCGCTTCCGCTGTTGAGTAGGCAGACCCAGTACCCCCCCAAAATATGTAATACTAGTTTTAAAAAATGTGCCCTATGGGATTAAACCACATTGGGCCAATCTTTTCTAACCTGGGTGCAATAAAACCCCGAGTCTTTTGAGCCTGACCCCCAATTTAAGCGTTTACGGGAAAAAGGGAAGGGATCTTTAAATTCAAAAGATGAATGCAACAGACAAGATGGGAAGCGATGAAGATGACGAGCAATGTACATGTAGAGCTTGCGAACCGCTGGCCCACTTACACAGGTTCAGAGGTGACAGATCGGCGGGCCACTCGCTGGCCGTGAAGGTGGGAAGCCGGGGAGGCTTGCGTTGCATGGTTGGAGATAACCCACTGAACGGGTGGGATCCAGAGGGGGAAGAGGGAGGATGATGTGAGTGGAGCTTGTCCGAGTTGGGGTCTCCAATTCTGTTGGGGGAAAAAAAAAAAATCGGGGGCATTCCCTGTGGCCAAGATCTCCCTCGGGGGTTGCCCGGATGGGGACCCCGTTGCATGCCACTCTGTGACGCCCATCTGGCGCGGGTTGGGGGGGGCGTGGCTGGGAAAAGGGCCCCTTTTTGGGTTTTCTAAAAGGGAACTCGCCGCAGATCTGCAGCGGCTTTTTCCCCGAACTTGGGGCTGAGGAAGGAGGGGATGAAAAATAAATGGTTGCCTTGAAAAACAAAGGGGGGTTTTTGGGGGGGCATTTAATGGGTTTCTCCACACAGTGGCTTAGCCTAGGTGATTACAACTTTGCCCTTTTCAATATCTTACACATTTCTACAAGTCGGGAAACCTCTAGAAACTGAATTTGCCCTCATTCCCCGGGGCCCGGGCCTAGGCAGCCACCTGTTTGAAGCAAAAAATTTTCTTGTGTGCACCGAAAAAGCCCATGAATTTGTAAAGATTCAATGGCGTAGCAAAGAAAAAGCTTTTTAAGTCCTGGCAACAGTAATGCTGTGTATCATAGAAAAAAAAAAAGAAAAGTGAGTAAATTAAACCATCTGCAAGCAGAGAAAGTGATGCGGGGATCGAAGGATTAAGGCAAGGTGCTCGCTCGAGCCATGAAAAGAAATGCAGAGTGCAATACCAATATGGAGAAAAAGAAAAAATACTAATGCAAAACGGAGACGGGGCTGCTGCATGTACTGGGACACCTTCCATAGTGGATAATGGATGGTGGCAGACAGCAGGTGCCTAAAAACCAATCAAAATTGCAAGGTTCAAGAAAACATCTTCTCTAAAAATGGACGCCTCGGTGATCAAAACAAACACCCTTTTCCCCTGGCCAGTGCTTTGCTGGGGTCGTGTGGCACCCATTCACATAAAAGCTCCCCCTTTCAAAGGGCCCCAAAGTGAGAGCAGGAAACCTTTCCCCCCTCCCTTATTCCCCGATTTGATCGGGCCCTTCCAAACCTTACCACATTTCCCCCTAAATTACAGCCAGAAAATTCAGTAAGGGTTTGGGGTGGGCTCACTTGCTCGTTTTGGGATCAGGTTTAAAGGCTTTTTTAAGAAGGGTATGTTCCCCGGCGGGGTTGAGTCCCTAGTGAACATTTTGTTTTTTAGATGCGTGTTTGGATCCCTCCCGTCTGACCCAAACGGGCCCCCTTTTGATGCCCCCCGACAAACTTTTAAAAGGGAGCCAGGGACCTAACAATGTCCTCCATGGCTGCCATATTACTAATCATATAACAATCTACCATAGGCCAATAGGAGAGTCTTAATAGAACACTAATCTTTCAATACCCAATTTTATGAAATATAGGAGTACAAGTAAAAACAACCCCCCTTTTTGCTCAGGTAATTGTTGTCAAGAGTGATTAAAAGTTAAAAAACAAACAAAAAAAACCCCACCCCCTTTTGCTATTTTACAAATAAATAAGTTACACATAATTGGTATTACCATGTCTGTATCAGTCTGAACCATTAAAATATAACACTGTCTATTCTGTATGGTAAACATCATAGGAGGAAAATGCTACGCCAAAATTGCATTATTTGGTCACTTTGCATCCCCCAAAAATTGGAAGAAGCGATCAAAAAATTGCATGACAGCAAAAATGGTACCAATAAAAACTACACTACAGCCTGCAAGAAATAAAAAACAGAGCCCTTACTCTGGTCTCAGAACACAGCGCTGCAACGCAATTTAAAAAAAAAAAAGCAGCTCTACAAATTTGGCATCACTGGTATGTTACCGACCTGCAGAAAACATATCACGTCACTTGTACCACATAAATTTAGTTTTTTCACATTCCATGCAAGGAAAAAAATAATTTTTTCCCCCAGTACATTACATGGTATGGACGTTGGAAAAAAAAAGTTATAGCTCTTATAAGAAAAAAATAAAATAAAAAACGCGACAAATTATCCCTGCAGCAGGAAGTAGCTGTCTCACTTTAGACAGTGATGGCCTATCGCTAGGATCTGCCATCACTGTCTGATTGATGCGGGTCCCAGAGGTGAGACCTGGACCCATCTCCTAAATGAACTCCGGAACCTCTCTACTCAGAACAGAGAGATGGTCGCGACTCTCCCATAGACATGACTGAGAGCTCGGAGTTTAGCCGAGCGGTGATGCTCAGCTGTAATCGGACCTCCCATTCATGTCTATGTGAGCGTCCCGACCACCTCTCCGTTCTGAGTGGAGAGGTTCTGGAGCTCATTTAGGAGACGGGTGCGAGTCCCCAATACCATCATTGTCTAAGGTGGGACAAACCCTTTGTCATTCAGCGCATGTAATGGGACATGAATATGAGCATCTTACAGATGTTCCTCAATATTCAGTGACCGAATCACATGAATCCGTCTACACGTCGGTGACATTTATGGCGAGTACGATGAGATCCTACGTTCCAGCCACAACTACACCTTCCCTGAGCCTTTCTGCCAAAATAAGAAGGGGCTTGAATTCCTTGATCTTGGTAGGTTTTTGTATGGAGCATAGTAGAGCGGTAATAAAACCCAAGACGTTGTATTTACAGCCAAGTCCTATCATTAGTAGCAGAATAAGTTAGTGTAAGCAGCGCACATGTGACGCTCCACAGGCCACAAAGCTCCCATGCATAAGACATACTGCAAAAGCTCGGAAAGCAACAACCATGCAACAAAGAGGGAAAAAGCAAACTGCAAAAGATTAATCATCACAGTGCAAACATTTGGTGACTCCGTCACGGCGACAAAACAGGGCCCACATTACAGTACTACCCATAGGGGTGTCAACCTGCGGCCCTCCAGCTGTTGGGAAACTACACCTCCCATCATGCATTGGCATAAACTATAACAGTGGGCATGATGGGAGTTGTAGTTTCCCAACAGCTGGAGGGCCGGCAGTTTGACACCCGTGTAATATATACATCAAATGCTGCAAACTGGACTGATTGCTGCCTACGGACTATCATAAACCCTTCACACGCCTGCTGCCCTTACATTACAGAGTCCTAGCAGGAGAATAGTAGACTATGGGCCTCATTTATGAAGCCTGTCTAAGCGGAAGACTGTCATTGTTGCCCATAGCAACCAGAGCTAAAGGCAACCAATCAGAGATCCGCTTTCCTTTTCTACTCTGTAAAAATGAAAGCGGAGCTCTGATTGGTTGCTATGCACTAACTGGTTGCTATGGGCAACAAGGAGAGTCTTGCGCTTAGGCTTCATAAATGAGGCCCAGCGTCCCTCATTTCTATCACCACATACACAGTACATAAATTCTCAGGTTACTACAGATTACTACGCTGCCGGCAGACTGTAAACCCTACGGATGCCTTCACATGGGGCAGATTTGTCTCTAACGTGTCTGTGCCATAGGTTCTGTCTCTATACATCTGAATGGGGTGGTCTCTGCAGCAGGTGTATGGATTTCTGTAAAACCCCAGTCACTGGAAATTTTCTCTACAAATCTGAAGACCTGAAATATCTAGTGTTACGTCTGCCGCTGCCCGCAGTACGTGATGGCCAAGCTTTAGAGGTGCAGCTACAACCGACAAGTAGGGCCACGTTCATAAGGTATCATGCGGTCTGTCTGGGTACCGTGAAAAAACGTACCCCGACCCATACTGCAACACAGCCGCTGAGGCGTCAGGGAGATCACAGAATCCTATTCTGACCATATTTGCTCTAGTTCCAGGTGATCTACAAGAGGGAGGCAAAAGCAGGGTCCACCAAACCTGTGTGCCCCACATGGAAAGCGGGCTACATCTGCCAAACATACAGGCTGTCTGTGTGGGACACGGAAACCCTAACCCTTCTTGTATACTGCTGGCAAAATCAAGCATATGGTGTCCTAATAGGGCTAGGTTTGGTCTATTGATTTCTATGAGGGTTAAAGCTGCTACGTTGCAGTATTTGTTGGGGTACATGTTTACATGACGGACAACATGAAGCCGTGTGAACTCACCCCCAAATAGCCCCTCTCCTCTATCATATAACCCTATATGTCACAGAGTCGCTACTTCCTATCTATAACCCTATATGTCACAGAGCTCAGTCTTTCTCCCTCTATCATATATCCCTATATATCACAGAGCTCGGCTTCTCTCCTCTATCATATAACCCTATATATCACAGAGTTTCAGCTTCTCTCTTCTATCTTATATACCTATATTTCACAGAGCTCAGATTTTCTCTTCTATCATATAACCCTATATATCACAGAGCTTAGCTTCTCTCCTATCATATAACCCTATATATCACAGAGCTCACTCCTTCTCATATATAACCCTATATTCACAGAGCTCAGCTCCCTCCTCTATCATATAACCCTATATATCACAGAGCTCAGCTCCTCTCCTTCATATAACCCTATATATCACAGAGCTCTGCTTCTCTCCCTCTATCATATAACCCTAAATATCACAGAGCTCAGCTTCTCATCATATAACCCTATATATCACAGAGCTCAGCTTCTATCCCTCTATTATATATCCCTATATATCACAGAGCTCAGTCTCTCTTCCCTATTTATAAACCCTAATATATCCACAGAGCTCAGTTTCTCCTCCCCATCTTTATAAACCCTATATATCAGAGCTCAGCTCCTCATCCCTCTTTCATATAACCCTATATATATCACAGAGCTCAGCCCCTCTCTCTATCTTTAAACCCTATATATCACAGAGCTCAGCTCCTCTCCTCTCTCCTATCAAATACATATATAACCCTATATACAGAGCTCAGCTCCTCTCTCTCATATAACCCTATATATCACAGAGCTCCAGCTCCTCTAATTCATATATAACTATATATCACAGATAGTCTCTCCTATAAAACTTATATATCACAGAGCTCAGCTCCTCAATCATATAACATATTACAGTCGCTCCTACTTTAAACCCTATATATCAGAGCTCAGCTCCTCTCCCTCTATCATATAACCCTATATATCACAGAGCTCAGCTTCTTTATCATATAACCCTATATCTCACAGAGCTCAGCTCCTCTCCTCCATCATATAGCCCTAAATATAGCTATTTGATCCACTTCTGGCTGTCCAGCCATGAAATGAGAATAGAGGTAGTGCTAGCGCTTGTTTATATAAAATAAAAATCCTTCCGTTTAGAATCAAGGAAGGATGAGAAAATCCTGTGTAGTTCTGAGAATTTTAATTTTAAAATATGAATATAAAAAAATCAATTATAAAAAAAAAAAACTCCTGAGGAAGCGTGCGAGGATGCACGCGAAACATGTTTTTTTTTTTTTTTTTTTAGAATTGATTGTTTTTTATATTCATATTTTAAAAATAAAATTCTCAGAACTACACAGGATTTTCTAATCCTTCCTTGATTCTAAACGGAAGGATTTTTATTTTATATAAACAAGCGCTAGCACTACCTCTACTCCCATTTCGTGGCTGGACAGCCAGAAGTGGATCAAATAGCTATATATCTTCCTCCTGCCCTTTGTGGGTGAGGTGCATGAGTGGACTTTGGAGGCACTGGCGGCTGATGGTGATAACCTACTGATAACTCCCTCTATATGTGTTGTACCATACACTGTACAACAAGCTCAGGTGAGCAAATTCATATATCGATATTTTCCTATAACATCTAAATACTACACTATGTCTGGGCGCCTGTCTGTCCCTATCCCTTCCTTTTTTCTTATCTGGGTGAGCACCATCCCATTCCGGTTGGAAGCCCAAGGAGAGGAGTGTGGATCTACCCATTGAAATATCATATATATAGCCCTATATATCACAGAGCTCAGCTTCTCAACTATGCAGGGATCCCACTGAACTGCATGTTATGGCATAGTCTAAAGGTGGAGCAGTAAAGGGGAGCATATCCAAATACAAAGTCCCCTGTGGCTCCTCTCAGACTACATCCATGTACAGAATACAGCTCCTATAACCCGATTGTCATCTACAGACCTCTGTGGAGGCAAACACCTGGAAAATCTGCTCTATAACCTGGTTCTCTTATATGGGAAAATGGCCTAACGGGTAAATGTTGCCTCAGCCGAGCCCACATATTTCCAGTCTTAGCTGGCATACCTTATGTCCAGTCCTACCAATCCCCCAATATATCCATCTATTCTGCCAAGGAGCTAAATAACCAACATACGGTAAAAGCCTACACTCTAGTACTAGAGAACGGTCGCCAGACCGCGCTCTTTATACCAGCAGATCTAGAAGGTGCTGTGGCCCAGACTGCGGGTGCACCTACAGCAGACGTCAGGGGGTGGAAGACTACCCAGACAGTATGCAAACGTGGGTGCATGAGCCCTCCATGTGCTTCTTGCTTGCAGGCTGTCCGGTTAGTCTTGCCCCTTTAGTAACTTTGATTTAGAAGGGTATCTTATAGGGGTTTTACACTATAGACTTTGATCGCATCTCATTAATATATGCCATCGAAGTCTGATAGTAGCGGGTTCCACCTCTATCTCGGGAGCGGGCCTCTGAAGCAGGTTGTGCTCGCCCATAACTCTCCATTCTGTTCTATGGGAGTTCCGAGCAGAGCCGAACATTCTGCTCATCTGTACTCGGAACTCCCATAGAACAGAATGGAGAGTAAGTCTATGTTCACATGGTGCAATAGCACCGGCTCCATAGACATTCATTACTAGCAGCGCGTATTCGCCGCTAGTAATTGACATGTCACTTATCTCCCTGCTCGCCGCATTGTGCGAGCGGGGAGAGGAGACGGAATCCATAGTCCTCTATGAGAACTGTGGATTACCGTAATGACTGGGACGTCTCTCGGCCCGTATTTAGCACAGTACGGTGCGAAATATGGGCCGAAATACGTCCCAAAATAAGCCGTGTGAACATAGCCTAACTGCGCATGTGCAGTCGGCTCTCCAGTCTGCCCTAACTTTTGAGGGCCCATTCCCGAGATAGAGGTGGAACTCGCACCCATCAGACCTAGTGATATAACATCCAAGTCTATAGTGGAAACACCCCTTAAGTCTCCAAATGCTATTTCAGATGCTTGTTAACTAATGTCCGGCACTGAAGGACCCACTCCCTGCCCAATTATCACCAAGGCTTCTATCCTATTGACTCCATTTTGTTTAAGCCATACAGTATTATACTTACATAAATTAAGTGGAGTTGGGACATTTTTTGGTGACCAGTAAGACTCCATGTTGGGTTTACAGGGTGAAGGCGACATCTTGAGCTTTTTTGTAGGTGGAGTGTGAGATGGAGATGGTCGGGGATGAGCGAGCCCAGTTAACGAGGGCATGTGTTTGTTGGCGGAATCCATCTTGCCATGAAGGCGCATAGTATCTGGCTTTCCGTGCGCGCTACCAACCTCCATTAATTTAGTGTGGGGGCCAACATCAGAAGGCAGGATATGCGGGGCACCGGCTTCCACAATTTTGATCTGGGTACTGCTTCCTGACCCGCTGGGACACTTGAAGTGTGCAGAAGTCTCTATTGGTCCTGTGCTGTCTGCTAATTTGATGCTGCTCTCCGTCGGCACAGAGCGGGGACTGTCATCAGAAGTGTCGGAGGAAGCGTCATCGTTCGCTTTGTCGGCTCCTTCGACCCTATCGGCGGCGGCGCTGGCTTCTTTCACCTTTGGCGAGCGATCCTCTGCGTCCGGCTCTTTGGATGTGCCATCAGCAAGAGCTTTGGTAAGACCGTCGGTCGGCAGGTGTCCGGACAACCTCTTCTTGAACTCTTCGCTTTTGACTAGAGAGTTGAGAGCTGCAATTGGGGCTCCTTTAGCATCTGGATCAGTCACTCCCAAGTGGCGCAAGTGAGCACGGGCATGGCTGGAGAGGCCCTTTCGAGTCTCAAACCAAGCACCACAAAACTGACAGTCATTTTCTCTGCTGGATTCACCTTCTACAGCTGTGAAATGAAGGAATGACACAGGGGACGGGAAGAGAGAAAAAAAAAAAAAGGCAGACAACACAAACGAAATGAAATGGGTGAGTAATGGAGGATGATGCATGAATATGTATACAGGCATGATTAAAAATTGTAACAAGGTGCATGGATAAAAGGAGGAAGGAAATAATGCGAGGGAGGGAGGGGGACAGAACATGCAACAGAGAGATGATAGAGGATGGAAACAAGGAAAGAAGAAAGGAATGAAGTAAGAAAGGGGCAAGATAGGCTGTATAGTACAAAAGGTGCCTGAATCATCCCACCCAAAAGCCCTGGAAAAGCCCTACGACCCATCCCTTGCGGCCAAAATGGCCCCCCCAACACCACTCACTCAGATTCAGAGGCCCGTCCTCCTCCCCCCACTGGGCCTTGGGGGATCCTGGCTGGGGGCTTGCCACCTTCTTGGCCCCCAATAAACTTTCGTCTTTCGGCAGCTTGCCCTGTTTAGCCAGCTCGTTCAGCAGGTCAATGGGAGCCCCACTGCTCTCCGACTCTGGCACCCCGAGGTGCCGCAGGTGGGAGCGTGCGTGGCTGGATAGGCCCTTCCGGGTTTCGAAGCATGCTCCACATAACTCGCACGTAGTGGAACCAGGGCCTGGCAGGAGTACCAATCACAAACGGAATTACTAAACGGGCATAGGAGAATTAGCAAAAAGGGCCCAAGAGTATTTCTACTATGAAGCCTCAAAACAATGCTGCAAAAGTATTCTCTACTGATAAAAAGCACAAAGACACCAATCCACAAAGTAATCAACTTATTCTTGGCAGACATTTATGCATTATGGTATCATATAGGAAGCAAGACATTCAACACCTTCTTCAATGCAGCACCGCTATAGAACTAGGGGGAATTCACACAGGTCGGGATTTGCTGCACATTTTACTGGCATATTTGCACTGGCAGAACCCAAAGCAGATTACAGCCCTGGAAGTTTTCTGCCTAGAAATATCATCAAGCTGCAGATTCATTCGCTCAGGGATTTATCATCAATTTCACTACCTTCAAATTTGCATGGGTGAAATTCAGCAGCAGTCAACGTACATGACATGCAAACTGAACTGCAGATTCTGTGGTGAGGATTTTAGGGACCGCGCCATAAGATCTGGTTTGGACAAACTTCTCACAATGTGAGGGGTCTGAGACCTTGTAGCTTTGATCTGTCAAGTCATAAAGAAAGCCTAATTTACTCTGCAGCACCGCAGACAATGATGGTATATTGCTAGGATCTGCCATCGTTGTCTGACAGGTGCGGGTCCCAGGGGTATGACCTGGACCTAGCTCCTAAATGCGCACCGTAACCTCCCTGTTCTCAACAGGGAGCAGGTCAGCACTCTCTCATAGACATGAATGGGAGTCCCAATTACAGCCCAGCATCGCTGCTCGGCTAAACTCGGAACTCCCAAATCTATGGGAGAGTCCCGACCTGCTCTCCGTTCAGAACAGGGGGGTTTCTTTAGGAGACAATGATGGCGTTTCCTAGTGACATCACTGCCTGAACTGAAACATCCCCTCTAACGTGTAAAATTACTTTAAGGAAATGTTCACCTTCACATTTTTTATGAAGTTTGCTGCTGCGGCTGTAATGAAAAACCACAAAAAAACATACTGACCTCAACTCCAGCCACGCCGCTGCCGTTCCTCTCCCCAGGTCTTAGGCCGTCGTCCTGCTTCCAGTTCGCCGATTGGCTTCAGCCATCAAGTGACATTGCCCGATGTCCCCATTCAAAGCATTCACTTCTACAAAAAGATGATGTCCGCCAATAAGACATCATAAGACCCGGGGAGATGACTGGCAGTGGCATCACTGGAAAGAAGGACAGTACGGAGAAGAATACTACAATACAAAAATATGGAGGTCAGTACAGAGAGGACTAGGCTTTATTTTCCCTTCTTCTTACAGCTGCAGCAACATACTTATTAAAAATGTAAGAGTATGTTCACACAGGTTATTTTGCTGCGCATTTTGCTGTGTATTTGCGCTTTATACTCGGCGAAATGCGCGCCGCAATTACGGTAATTCATAGGTGTCATAGAGAGCTATGAATTACGCATCGTCTCCCCGGGCGTGCAATACAATCGTATCATACCCCCGGGGAGAGAAGTGACATGTCAATTGTTCGTGGCGCTTACGCGCCGCTGACAATGCATGTGAATAGGGCCGGCGCCCCCATGCTTTGGAAGTGCACGCTGATCAGCACGTGCTTCCAAAACACCCGGTGTATTGCGGCGCGTACAGTACACGCCCTGGTACACCCTGTGAACATCCCCTTTAGGTAGCAAATCTACAAACACCAGTTGGGTCAGTATTAGCAAATATATGCATCCCCCATGAAACAACTATGCTAAGGGATCTTATTCTTAGACCTTGCACTGTTTCTCTGTCACTCCTCTAGGAAATGTATAAATGAACTAAATGCTACAGGAGTAATAAGTACTCTAATACCAAAACATTAAACAATCGGCGCAATTTACTGAGTCTATTAAACTTGTCAGATGGTCGGAAAAAGAAGGATCCAGCAAATTCCTTCCATTTGCTGCACTAATGGATAGAGGTCAATAGAAACACTGGGGGGTGATCGCGGCACTGTTTGCTAGCTCCATGGACTTTTCAGGAGTTTGCGGTGACCTCCTACAGGTCTTGGGGTTTTAGGACAAACAGTCAACACTCCCAGTTCACATATATTTGTGGGTTGCAGGTGTCTGAGGAAACGTTTAAAAGGAATGCCTATGTCTTTTTATCATGCATAGTAACCGCTCCTGGAAGAAATAAAAAAAAATTAACCCCCTCCCCCCCCTCACCTCGCTGCTGTTTCAGTGCAGCTGGTGGTCTCCCCTGGTCTGATTCCGGCTGCTGCGGTCACAGCCATTGTCTGCCATTTCCACTCAGAAGTGAAGCGCTGTGAATGGTGATGCGAGGCAATGGCACATCACCTCCGGAGTCGGACTGCCGGCAGCAGCAATACACAGAAGACCCAGGGAGAGCAACTTCACTTTTAGACTGCTTGCACGGAGGGGGGGCTGGCCCCCATTTTGGTTGTGCGGGCTCTTTTAATTAGAGCAGTTTATAGTTGGGACCTTCTCTCCCTGAAACATAGAGGTCTGAACAGACACCAAGAGAGGTAACATGTCAGAGTAGGTCCCCTGAAGTCGCCTTGACGTCGGCAGATGGGCCTTAAAAATCTAAAATTTTCAAATATTCAAAAGCAGCAGAAATGCTTTTTCAAAAAAAAAAAAAAAAAAAAAGTCCATGTTTCCTTTGACTTTTTTTTTTTTAGTGCTAGTAGAGTGCTGCTGATACTGTATTGTGTTTGCTAGGTAGAGCACCGGCATGCTGCAACAGAGGCGAGCACAAAAGACAGGAACTTTTTTTTTTCAGTTTTGTACATCAGCAGTTTAAATTTATTAAAAACACCAAAAGCATGGACAACCCATTTAAGTTCAATCTATCCAACTTTGCTCACTAATGATTGCATAAGGGTTTATGTACATTTTTATGACAGCAAAGAGAGCAACGCACAGTGCTCTACTTTCGCCGTCTCAGACTCCTAACAACCCTGTAAGCAACACCCTCCCAGTACTACATAACACAGCCCAGTAAAGGGATCGGGCTACATAAATCCATTCACTTTGCATGCAAGGACTACCACACATTACTGGAATATTAGAGACAATTTCAGCCGAAAAAAACCCTGTTCGGATCATTCCTAGAAGGATGTGATCGCCATGTGCTACTTTATGCAATATCTAGAAAGGAGCCCCCTTAAATCAACTTCCACCCGCTTCCTTAGACTATAAAGGTGTCCTGTCCCAAAAAAAAGTCAATGGGAGAAACCGTCATATCCCTGAATTTGAAACAATTATTTTGGCCTAAATTTTTTGG